>DWPT01003758.1:0-14000 GCA_018251895.1 Agathymus mariae mariae
CATCACCAAGGTCAGAGACACTGCTATCAGGCAATCACTTCGCGCTTGTAACCTCTCTTAGTTTCAAAACTAATTAATAATTAAACATTAAATAGTTTCCGATAATTTTAACGAAATGCTTTGCTTCTTTCAATTTCAGAACTGAATATTAAAAATATATATATATTTTTATTTCAACTAATTATGAGAAGCTTATCTTATTAAACGCATCTGACGTGTTGAATATAATACTACAGATACAAGTAATTTAATATAGTTATAGCATAACAGGGTAAAGACACCTATATATAAGTTAATTGTAAATAATTATTAATATTTAGTTAATCATCGAAGAATCCATATGAAGTCAGAATGGAATCCCGAGAGGCGCCTTCAAATGCTGCCTCGTCACGTCAGAGCCACGACGATCTTGAAGGTTGTGGCGCCGATCGATTTAATATAACAGCGTTCTAAGGTACTTGCTCCAATGATCGACAATTGGAAACCGCGCCAGTCACCGACATACGAACCTTCAAAGTAAAAATATATATTTTTTGTTGACAACATGAAGTAACCAATAAAATACAACTGTATTATAGCAACAGTGATTTTGGTGCGTAGCGACGGGCAGTTAAAAACAGTGTGAAGGCGGAGACCGCGAAATACAAATCTATACTATTAATAGATTCACGTTCGCCGCTACATGGCCGGCCGCTTTGTATCTAAAATACTTTTTAGAAATTTTCAATGTACGCAGGCTTTGTTGTCGATATATAAATATATGGGTTATCCCCATAAATTTGATCTCTATCCAACCTAGGGATGTTATGGATATGGATACGGATATATGAATAATATTTTACCGATTTCGGCTACGATTATTGATATGAAATTATTTCGAATTATCCGATTGTTTTGGATAATTACAGTTACGGATATTAGATGTTTTAGGACCTGGAAAAACATGTATTTACGAGAAAACAGCCTCACTTTACTTCTAGGTGTTATGTGACATTATAATTTTATTAATTATTTAAAATTAAATAAATTACAATCACAAAAAACTATAGCCTTTAAAATTAAACAACAAAGTGTCTAAAAATTAGAGCGACGCATAACCTGTCATAACATGTTCTATTTAGTCCGCCCGTATCGGAAATTATTCAAAACTTTTTTTATCGAATTCAGATAATGTTTGGGATACATTTTTATTTCGGATATCCGATAGTTTCGATTGCGATTAAAAAGCTCCATACAGCCTGCACATTGACCAACCCAAGATCTAACTGACCTTAGATATAAATTTAATATTATGATAGTTACCGTCTTCTACTACTTTTGTAGGTACTCTACATTCACAGTTATCGCAAATATTACGGTGAGAAAGCTATATTTACGAGTTATTTGTTATACTTCTTTAGGTTCTTCCACCAACTACCAACCAAATCAAATCTCTTAGTGCATATAGATTTTTGGAAACAATATTATTTAGAATCCAAGGCTAGTAAGTTTAAATATGTCTCAAAATTACTTGGGATCGAATAAAAAGGACATTTTAATTATTTATAGAAAATATAGGATTATTAGAATGATTGAAATGGAATAAAATGAGAATTTTAACTTTTATAGACCAGAGCGGAGTAATGTAAGGATATCAACCCCTTAGAGACTAGTGCGGAATCTCACCCCATTAATGGATTGTTTCAATCGAAGAGACCATCTACTTCTCCAATTATCACCGACATCTAAGAACCTCTTTCCACAAGGCTTTTACAATACGACCTCTTTGAATCGATATAAAAACAACAATTTGCATAAAAACCGGTTGGATAGAACCACAGCTACACCTTTCATACAACAGCCACGTCACAAATGTGTGTAACATTCTGCCGAGTGAAGCCGCCGAGGTCTACTTGAAGCGTACAACTGATTCCAGGTTTTCCTCATTCGGCGTTATCGCGTCCCGTTCATTGGAATTACAAAGGCACGTATAAACTACTTTTGGACGGTATTTCAGTGTATATCTGACGTCACCCCTTATCTTTCAGGGGAAACAACTCGCCGACAAGTACGTGTGTGAATTAAAACCACACGAGATAAGATAACTTATTACTACGGAAATGGCAACGCCTAACGCCTAACGCCTCCTACAGCATTTTAATTATTACAATATATTACACATATAAAATATGAAGTTGTATTACGTGATTGAAATGGAATTTCAAGTATTCAATAGTTATTAGGGTGTCAAAATAAAAAAATTAACTTCCATATGGTAGTAATACGAGTTAATTACATTGTAATAGATGTCCATAATTCGTTGCAATTCCCCGAATTCTATGTTAGGCGTTGTTAGCCGCCCGGTTCAAACTAGGAGTGTTATGAATATGAAATTTCAAATCTGGATGTGGATACGGATATATGAATAATATTATACCGGTCACAGTTATGGATATGAAATTATTTCAGATTATCCGATTGTTGTATTCACAAGGTTTGACTTCACTTACAAGTATTACGCGGTATTACAATCACAGAAAAAAACATTAGCTTTAAATATTTAATAATAAAACCTAGCATGACAACGATGCGACTACTGTATGGGCTCGGCCGGCGCAAACCAGTCATAACGTGTTTTATTAAAACTCCGCCGCTATCCGAATTGATCCAAGTTTTTTGATCGGTTTCGGATATTTTTTATTTCGGATTTCCGAGTTTCGGTTACGATTACGGAGTTCCATACATCCCTGGTCCAAACCGAGATCTCCCGTACGGTCAATTAATTATTGCGTATTAAAATCTAACACTGCTTCGGTGAATATAGGAACCTATACTAATATTAAAAATCTAACTGATCGCTTTCTGTACATGAACGATATATGACAAAAATCAATATTACGGGCCTTTATTAACGCAATAGAACACAATACAATAGTTGTTAGCCGTTGTTATAGTTAATGTTTGTTTGTCTGTGCGTTTGATCCCGCTAATATCAGAAACGGCTTAACCGATTTCACTAATGTATTCCATTATACTTAATACTTAGTTTCATGCAATCCGTCCATAAACAAAAAAATAATAAATTTATTAAAAATAATATAAGGCGTAGTTTTGCTGAAGTGAAGCGAAGGCAATTTGCTAGTGGTAAAAAAACTTGGACCCAGCTGTCCTCTGGAATGTTGTCAAATGGGGGTGTGGGATGGTGGACTCTGGTTGTCACGCGTCATATAGTGAGAGAGTACTCGATAATGGGAGAGCTTGGGCCACGATAATGATTCTCTTTCACTCCTTCAGTGGTGTCGATAGAAGCAACGAATGGCGTGTGTAAACTTATTTACAAAATTTTTGTCTGAGGAATATTTCAACGGTGTTTCTCACATCGATGCGTGTTTGTGTGTCAACTCCTTAGGCCCGTTTATTCAAAACAATAATCGTTTTAGATAATATTCATATTAATACCAGATAGATAGATAACCCTTGCTTTATTTTTTCCATTCGTAGATGCAATAATAAGTATGCAAAATTATTTATTGTATCTCAATGAATGAATATTTAATATAATACTTGAAGCAATATTATGAATTGTGATATTTACTTGACGAACTCTTAATACAATAGACGATCACAGTTGGTAGGGACTGCTTGCCGAAATACTGGTCCCGGGTTCGATCCGCCCGCGGCAAACATTTATGTGACATAAATGTTTGTTCTTGGGTCATGGATGTTTGTAATATCATATTTGTGTATGTCCATGCCAACCGCAACACGGGAAATCCTAGTGCGGGGGTGTGAGTATGTAAACGTTTATTTATTCATTCCGATCACTACATAAATTACTTTTCCATGTTTGGTCGTACGTGAAGCTCCACTGCTTGACATACCGTCGCCGGCCACAGTACGACCGAGCGGCAGCGTTATTTGTTAGCAAGTTGTAGATAGTTAAACACCAAGCGTAGTATGTTACTATGCATGTGTTTGTTTACGAGTGATCATCGCACCAATAAGCACTCCTAACTCATTTATATTACCCACTAGACGATTAAATATTACTTTAAAGTCATTAACCGATCATATACATGTGCCGTAACTTGAAAAATAAAGCGTTGGGGGCAACGAGGTGTGGCAAGAGGTATTTTTATTAGGTGTGTGGTGTACGCCCGCAGCAGACAGGTGATATTTAAAGCATTGTAATTTATTCATTTATTTTGTACGCACTATAAATTTACAAGAAATAAACTATGTACGAAACCTCACTTCCAGCGCATCAGAAATTTCTTCCAGTAGGCTCAAAAAGTGAAAGGTTACACAGCGAGGCAAACTTAACGTATACCTAAATAATAGTTTATATCAAACACAAACATGAGGAAAGACAAAACGAACATGATATTTTTTCGATAAACCGAAAAATATGACTATTTTTAAAGCAATTACATATATCTATACAAAAATCTATACAAAAATAAAACACAAAATCCCTAAGCCTACTTCAAATAATGTACATTGTCACACTTGACGACCGAAGTGTCACTCGCAAGCATACATTCAGCAAGCACAGTTCAATAGGCAAGAGAAAGTGGCTCGACGAACAGGGCCTACAACAACTACCCTTATTATTGGTATAAGTCATGAGAAAACACAAAGTATATTGAAATATGGTGAAGATTCTTCTTTCTTCCGTGCGTCTTATTCTTCTGGATGAATATAAGCGCGACATTCTGCATGCACTGAGCACCCGAGTGTCCGAGCGTCTTGCACCGCCCGAGAGGTAGCGCGCGGCTACGTCCCGACGGGCACAAGATGCATTTAGAATGTCACACTATAGTTCTTGTCTTCGTTCGTCTACTTTCTTAACAGCTGCTATACCAGACATAGTCTATCATAGTCCATAATAAATAAATATGTCCATCATGGAGTCCTGGATAAGCATACCTCAGGTACCAAATGCAAGGAAACATATTTTTAAAGTTAACAAATGCTAATTCAGATTTGTTCAATACCAGAATGTATAATGCAACATTTTAAATTGAGAAATCTATGCAAGTGTGACTTTATTTCAGTTTATTAACCACACTGATGAAATTGAATATTTCATTTTATATAAAATTTATCTGAATCAAAAAATGTAAACATTTTGAGAAGTATTAACACAATATTGAAACTTGACATTTGATGAAACTTCAAATAGTAGTAATCAATAATCTTCAGTCTTCTTGTGATGGATACCCCTCACAACTCACCCACCATTCGACAAGACTGAGGTAGACGCTCCTCAAGTCGTGAGGAATGATGGGTAAGGCATGAGGATTGATGACTTTTCACTCTTCCGTCTTCTGCTTTCTTTGTTGCACAATCAATAAAAATTAAAGTGCTTTTTGTATTGATGCTAGAAATGTACTTATTTCATAATTGCACAGGCAATTACAATTGCAGTAAATTTTAACTGAAACATTACATTGGTAAAATATCGGTCTATCTTATCGGTACTATCTATGAAGTACAAGTAGAAAAATAGTGAAGTTATTTAATTAAAGGAATTCTAAATAGTAAGGAGTGAAAAATGGCATGCAGTTTGTGTGGCATAAATTAGCCAATGCCAGGAGGAGACACCTGGACTTAAAAAAATTGTTATCAAATTAAAAGTCAATTACATAAATATTGTTACTATTAGATTACAATATGATGCCCTGATGACTGAACAATGCAGCAAATAGAAATCTAACAGGTCATTGTGGTTCTTGGGTTTTCCTAATTATCTACTATGCCATGCTGATGCAGATTGGGGAAGGGAGACTGCTCAAATTATTTGTAAGTGCTCTGTCGCATTTTCACATGGCATAACTTAAGGAAGGAGAACAAAGGAAAAGGAAATGAGCTTGGCGTTTATAAAACTTGCATAACAGATGCAATTTAATTCCAACTAGAAAATAATTGTGAGCAGTGCGGGGATTGAAATAAAATATGTGTAGCTCAAATTGTACCTGTGAGGTGTTGCTGTCGAAAACCGCATCGTAAGCGTACACGCGCGGGGGCTCCGGCGGCGTCACGTTGTTCCTAGTCACGGCAATAGTGTTGTTGATCGAATCCACTGACACGCAGCCGTACGCGCCGTCCAACCTCTCGCGTTGGTCCATGGGACGGACTCGCACCACCACACGAACATTCTCGACGGTCGCCGCGCCCAACTCCGCATCCTTTACCGCCAAAATTAGAAAAAGAAACTCGTACAGCTAGAGTTCAACTACAAACCTTATTCGAGTAGGTACCAGCAATTTAAAATGACTAACGTGATAACGTCCACCGAGCGAGCCGCACAGTAGACTACTAAATCAAATGCGTAGTTGCAAACCGCCGCACTGGATATGACCCTGACACGAATATTCCATGACTCATACTTATTAGAATTAAAACAGATCGAAATAGAACCAACATATTTCGTGTTATCCACCAAAATGGATGGGCAGAGGCGACACGATTTTAGCTACGTTGGCAATTTTGCAATATTTCCAATCGGAACGTAATGAACACCTAACGACAGAATTGAAAGGAAATGATGAGATAATGAAATAGTACACGATTTCCGGAAATCACATGATATGGAATGATGAATTCACTTACGGGCATGTTGCACGTTCTCCTCCGACGAGATCACGCAAACTTGTATTTTATTACAGCACAAAGCAGAGTTACGTCTTTGTTTGTCGAATATTGGGTAAAAATCAATACTGACGACCTAGTTTCCGTTGAGCCTCGGATTCCTTCTTCGCACGAAATGAAATGACAGATATTAAGACCAGTGTTGCTTACGCAAAAGTTTTGATATCATTAATTTTTACTATTGTTAAAAAAAATATTATTAATAATATTCAATGTCATTTTGAAGACTACTCTGGATTATTTTTCAAGTCAATTAATTTTACTTATTCATCAGCCATATTATTGATAATTACAACAATTATTTTAATTGACATTTCAGATTTATCTTGACTCAATATATTCTAAATTTAAGACTTGGAACTTTGTCATCATAAAGGGGTTGGATAACTTGTATTCAATTTAACTTATACCAAAACATATATGTTACTAAACATACACAGATACTGCAGGGAATATTAATATCAAACATAATTACTTTATGAAAAAGATAATTAATAGAAAACAACATAACAAATTAATTGTTTTGTAGAACATAATAATAAAAAAAACATAAATTCTTTGATACTTTAAATTCAACTACCAAGCATGTATTTTTGAAACATTCAAAGATAGTCGCAGAAGTTTATTTGTATCAATAGTCAAGCATTTTTTTATAATAAATAAAAAAAGAGCTACTGCATTTCACGCTTGTGCTACCATAAAAAAATCTGTGTACAACAAATTTCTCGACAAACTTAATGTCTTGTTTGTTTCGGAAACAATGTTATTTTTTTGCACAAATTCTACAGCAACTCTAACACTATAAATAGTAAAATCACTATCAAACTTTTCCAACGTTTATTGGCAACGACCTTGATCGAAAAATACGTAAATAGTCTGTTTTGTTATTAAATCTAAGACCATACCTAACTATCTAATAATTTGTTTTTGAAATTATATTTACGTATGATTTACATATAAATTTTCAAATAAAGTAAAGTTGATGTTATTACTACTTCACATATTATTTCTTTAATGATACAACTTATCTATATTTTTACAGTGTTGCTAGATATAAAGCATATGAACGAAACAAACAATAGTACTAGTACAAATGCGTCAACAAACGTCAGAATCAGACGATAAATGTTTGTTTTATTTTTGTTCCTAAAAATAATAAATGCCCATTCCTGATGGCATTTTCTCCCTCAGATGGAGAAATAAGTCTTCAAAAAACAGTAACACGGATTTGAAACGTGAAAATGTCAGCTGAAGTAGTGGAAAGTCGCACCCGTATTGTGGACGTCAACGTCGACGAATCGATGAAAGAGAATGTGCTCCAGTGTGAATTATCTGGTGATAGTGGCGATTCGGGTGCAGAGACCTTAGATACGATTTCCGGTTCGTGCGCTGCATTCTCAGACTCCGAGGTGTCTCCTGCAAAGTATTTTGACAGATCTATTTCTAATGACGGAGTGATTTCGTTAGATCTCGGTATGGACGATAATAGTCCATCAAAAACCATATCAAAGTGTAGTAGCTCTAAAATCTGCGAAAGCCCACATCGTACAGACGATTCCATGCATAAAAATGGTAAAATAGATGTATTGGATTTAAACATCGAAAATAAATTTATAGAAAGTGAAGTAAACAATATAGAAATTAGCAATGAAGCAACTGGTTTTAACATTAGAGATAGTACCCAAATAGGTAATTTGCATCCAAAAGAGCCTATGTGCCTCCCAGATGCTTATACCGAACACATTGAACATGGTAACTCTGAACAACAATTGAAATCCTTAAATTCACATCAAGAGAAAGGGGCTGCGGCTAGATCCAATGAAAAGAAACCTCGTAAATCAAGTGAAAATTATAATAACAGTGATGGAGTAGGTCAAGATGAAGATAAGCAACATTTTAATCTAGATTTTTGTACAAATAACAAAAATCTTACAATGTCAACAAACAGTTTGAATGATCCAATTCAAACAAATAATATTAACAATAGCAAATCTCCATATAGCAGAAGTGCTGAAAATATTTCCACAATTGATGGTTCTGCACCATCTAGTTCCAATTCGAGTATAAAAGATTTAAATACTGAGCAAATTTTATCAGAATTTACAAATCAAAAAAATAGAGTTAAGGCTGTACAGAAAATTGTTAATGAGCCATCGCAGGCAATAATCAACAACAATACAGACTTAAGATACCCAAGAATTCCAAAGGAAATTTTATCCCAAGACTTAGGAAGCATAGCTAAAAGTGTACATGGCATTTTTTCTTCCGTTAGTGGTAGCTTAAAAAATGCCTACAATAATACTCAGCGAGTATCTACCGTTAAATTACCTGTGCGAAACATTGTCAAACCTGTCAACAGCAAGCTTATGAATGACATATTCGAAGATAATGTACCTGAAAGCAATCTAGTTAGTGTAGGAGATAATTTAAGTGTAGAAAAAGAAATAGAAGAAAAATTGAATTCAAATATAGAGGAAGGCAATGTAGATGAGATCACTAATGATGAAACTAAGAAGGACTTGATGAAATTGCAAGTAGAGTCGTTGGAACGAGTGCTAGCAGAGCAGCGAAAGGAGAACTCATCTCTGAGGGAACGTGTGAAACAACAGATGGATGAACTCCAAGCTAAGGATCTCATCTTTAAAGAGTTGGAGGCTAAAGTTGATTTGGTAATTAGAATTGTTGCATTGTTTATTGCACTTGTCATGGGTCAGATGCAAAAGTCGATTCTTTTAAACCTAGTGTTTTCATAATGTTGATGGTGTTTTTATATTATTATCATTACTACCCTTATTGCAACACTCTATTAATAAAATAGCGATTACATTAAATGTTATATATATTATATATAGGTTATATATATTATATATATTGTATAGTCATATTAAGTTATTAGCTAATTCTGTGTATGTATGTATGTAACTATTCCAGTATGTGGAATCAGATATGGATTAGGCGGTTAACCTATGTTTCCAGATGTGCAAACGTGCAGAGCAAGCTCAGAAGGAGAAAGATGCAGCGGTGATGCGGTACGCAAGCGTGGAATGCGCCGCTATCGAAGCACGGCGCGCCGCAGACGCCGCAAGCAAGAACGAGAAGGCTGCGGTCGCAGAGCGAGAACTGCTCAGCAACAAGCTGCGATCAGCGCGCGACGAGCGCGAGAGGATATGTCAGCTCTACGATGACAAGGTACTGTGGTTTATAGTTTGATTGCCAGTTCCAATCTCCATTTACAAAAACAGTTTATAGCTTATCAATACAATATTATTGATTTCAATTAAATCGCTTAATTTATTAATACAAAGCCTGAGGATTAAAATTGTAGTCGGGACAGTGAAATAGTTACATAAAATTTTAGTTCAAATTCCATTTATGTCATAAGAAAACTCTCAGTTGATAGTGTATCTATCATAGGTGTTCATATTACTGAGACAGCAGCCTTAGCCAGTGAGGGGCAGTGATGGACATGTTTTTAGCAGGCTTTGTAATTGGGAAATCCCCAAACTAGACTTATTCGAAAGCCGGAGGCTATTGCTATTTAGCATTTATGGCAGCATGTTTTATTTCAAACATCCGGAATCAACTTAATGCAGCATATTACTAGACAATCCGTAGAATACACGAGAGACCTACTGAAGCAACATCATCATCAAACATTGTGATGGCGTTAATTGTTTTTGAAAAATGTCCTGAGGAGTTCCTTTCCTTATCCCTTATCATGAGATAACTATATGACACTAATCTTTTCAGTTTGAATAGGCACATTACTACTGGAGTTCTAAATATTATCTATCCATCCAATTGTATAATAAATGTGTAGAAAAATCTTCACTCAGTTCTCAGTGCTAAATAATTGGACGTAACAGTGCCACGAGCTGAGAAACAGCGAGGCCGAGGCCAGTAGGCTGCGGGAGGAGGGGCGCGCGCTGGACCCGCGGCCGAAGTGGACGCAGAGCACGCCCCGCCGCGAGATGGACCCCCACAAGGGACCCCCCCCCCCCCCCCCTCACCATCACCATCACCGTGCATGTTATTATACAACTACATTGTTACATTAAAGACAAGACTGCTTGGGCGTGAGTTAATGTGTACTAGGGATGTATGGATATGACATGTCGGATACGGATATATGAATAATATTTTACCGGTTTCGGTTACGGTCACGGGTGTGAAATTATTTCTGATTATCCGATTGCTCCGGATAACTTCGGTGACGGATATTAGATGATTTACGACTTGCAAAAAAACAACAACACAGCAGTAACCGTTTGACTTTGTTTCTAGTCGTTGTGTAGTTATGTTGTCACAGAGCAAGACAGCAGCCTTGAAAATGAAATAATAAAAGCTGTTTCAAAATGGTTACGGCGCGGCTAGTGTATCGGACCGACGCGGCCGGCGGAAGGCGTCGTAACGTCGTATAGACTGCCGCTGTTGGAAATTATCCGAAACAATTTTATCGGATTCGGTCACGGTTACTTTCATTTCGGATATTCCATAGTTTCGGTTAGGGTTACGGGGGAACATGACATCCTTGATATATAACCAAATGTACGTTCTGTAAATGTAACGTAGGAAAGAAACCTCCTCGGGAGTTTTTCGCCGCTTCTTCTTCCGGGGCCACTCACGGTAGGGATCTGTTGGAGCGATGGCGTAGTTTGGCGCCAGGAGACACGGATAATAATAATTAAGAAGCTCATACGCCAGCGGCGGAACACTTTGTATAACTTTTAAAATAAAACGGTAAATTTTGAGCTCGCTACATTTTTTAATACATTCTTAACCATGTTTTACTTTTCCGACGTTTCCATCGCTACCTTGTGATAGACTCGTTTTCAATTTATGACAAAGTATAGTTATTTGTACCCAGTTTTGCGTTTAATACTATTACACTAAAACATGTTTGTAGGAGTGTTCGGAGCGCGCGGAGAGGCTGGCTCAGCAGGTGGCGGAGTTGGAAGCCGCCCGCGAGGCCTCAGTGGCCAGCGCCACGGACTCCGCCAAGGCCAGGCAGTACGGTAATTATACACTGCGTACTGAGACGAACGTACAATATTTTACTTTTTCGCATTAAATAAAGGAAGCATTAAAAATGAGATGTATTATTAAAATTTGTTCAATTCAATAGACCAGTAGACTTCGGTATACCGTACACATCTTCTAGAGCAGTATTACGCAGTTCCACAGGTTTCCTCGCGGTGCTTTTCTTCACCGAAGCAATTGACAACACATTCAATATATACGCATAACGTTTGATAAATTCAACGGCTTGCGCAGGATTCGAACTCAAACTTCTCATGCGTGAGGCCGACGGGCAAGCCAGCTCCGTAACCGTAACCGAAACTGTCGGATATCCGAAATAAAAATATATCCGTAATCGAATCCGATAAAAGCGTTTTCAATATTGTTATATACGCGCCGACTTAATTAAACACGTTAAGACAGGTTTTCGTCGTGTGAGCCGATACATTTACGCATTAAGATAGCATTATTACGCTTTAAGATAGCATTTTTCTGGGTTTTTATCGTTCCGTGAATTAACAATACACATATTAATTCTTACCTTTTTTATTTATGGACGGATCACAAATAAAAAACGATGTATTAAGTGATGCAACATATTACTGCAATACATCAGTGAAAACCAGAAAGAAATCGGTAAGGCCGTTTCCGAGATTCAGACAAAAATTCTAACAACTATTGTATTGTGTTCTATTGCGTTAATAAAGGCCCGTAATAATGTTTTTTTCTCGTATTTTCTTCATGTACAGATAGCGATCAATTAAAATTTTATTAAATGTATAAATAGATAGATAGATAATATAATCCTATACCTCCCAATGTGTTCGGCATCGACCGCACCTCAGTAATACATCGATGGTTGCAGAAGCGGAGTTGAAGGAAAGTCAAGCGGCGCTGATCCTCTGTCGTCACGAGAAGGAGGAGCTGGAGCGGCGGTGGTCGGCCACCGCTCAGTCGCTGGACGCGTGCCGGCGGGAGCGGGACGACGCTAACGTAGCTCTCGCTCGCGCGACCGACCAGGTTGTATGCCCGACGCGTTCTGGCTAACAAGAAAGTTATAGTTGGAAAAAAAATATTGAATATATGATAATATTGGTAACAGGAAATATACAGTCTATGATTTTGTTGAATCTTGATTATAAAAGGTTAACACAAGGTCAATGTAAATAGGCTGCAGATCTGGTACACTCACCGCGACAAGATTTAACTCGCAATCTCACGACGTTCAGTTATTTGTTTAATTATTCCGTCAAATGCTACGTTTAGATCGGACGTAAGACTTTGTATCAATACGTAAATTACGAACAAAAATATGAGATAAAACAATATTATTTAAAATTAACATTAAATAAATAAATATAATTCGCACACATGCTTCTAGAATAAATACAATTAATCACTAAAAAAAAAAAACATGCTGTATGTGTAGCTGAGCGAATACCGAGTTTGACTGGAAAGTCGCCGGAGAGGTTAAATATTTGCGTACAAGTTATTTGTTAGTTTTTACACGTGACGCCACAGTATATTACATACTTGAATACTGCTGACGTCGCATAGTGTACAATGAATCTAAACTGTATTTATATGTACACCGAGGTTATTAACGGGTTAAGTAAATAAAAAAATGACACTGGACCTTCGTTGTCTACAATGTAGTGTACGTTAACAAGTCTGACAATCGACTGACACAAGGCCGAGCGACTGGATGATTGTGAGCGGACATGCTGCAGGTCCAGCGGCTGCAGGAGAGCAACCTGCGGCTGGAGGAGGAGGCGGCGGAGCTGGCGGCGCTGCGGGCGCAGGCCGCGCTCGCGGACACGCTCAGCTCGCAGCTGCAAAGGTACTCGTTGAGCGGTTATGCGAGCACTACTCACGCACGCATTTTTGCGTACGCACACGCACAGTACTTCTCAAGAGCTAGAGGCACTTTACAAATTTGTAAACATTTTTCTGTATTTCTGTTGTTAATTAATAAGGAATATTAACTATTTATAATTATAATCTATGGAGAGAAAGATAAAAGGCGGTCACGAGGCTTAAACTGAAAAGCATTTAGGTATTTTGTACTTTTGCCGATCATTTTTTTCTATTGTCTTTCGAAAAGGTGCTATTACATCGATGAGAACAAACGGTGGAAGAACTCCGCGGCACAACTTTTAGAACAATAATTTATAACCGACGCGGAATCGTTTTTTTTTTTGCGCCCAGACAAAGTAAAAAGGGCTACCCTCCGGAGATGCGCGGGAGGGGGGTGTGGTGAATGTTCATGCGTACCAGCGCAGCCGGCTGCGCTGGTTATGTGGGACTCCCGATAAACCTAGAGGCCTACCCACTAAACACCACCTGGG
>DWPT01003759.1:0-13998 GCA_018251895.1 Agathymus mariae mariae
TAGTAGTTTAAGCCTTCAACGCCAATCACTTCATAATTATTGAATTAATTTATGTAAAATACTAACACTACATCTACACCTGTGAGCCTCTATATTTAACTTTAGACATTTATCGCGTTATTATATTTTATGATACTAACACATTTCATAACTGGGAGGATCTCTTGACATCGTACACTTTTGAATGTATGGAGTACCACCGATTTTCTTGCAACTATTGCCTATTTCTAAGTCAGTGTTAATTAATTTCCAATACACATAACATAAAAAACATATCGCGTATGCAGTGTTTGTTGCCAGCCGTACAGTGTTAGTTTTAAAGCCACACAAGTTTTGACTGCTTTATATAATTGATTATTTTGTACATCAATAGTCACATATGACCAAATGTCCACCCGATAATTATCTATATATAACTGCCATCTATTTATAACCGTGACACCAAAGACATCACGGATGTGTTTTTAAAAAATGCGCTAAGGAGTTTCTTTCGCCGCTTCTTCTCCTCAATGATAAAGCCCCATTCCGAAGCGGTAGTAAAAGCAAAATATGACATACATAAGTGAATTGACAATAATATTATATGATTATAATGTTATTAAATGATGCTGAATTGGATGTATTGTCGAAATGCTTAAAGGAAACTTCATCGTAATATATTTTATTTTAACGAACGATAAAAACATATTAATTTATAGGCGAGTATGTAGTAGAATTAGTTTAATTACTGTTAAGTAGTGACCAACATTTCAAAGTGAATGAGCAGGAAAGAGTGGTGAAGTAATCATTTTTGTTGGGGCGTTATAGTGACAGGGTAACTATGTTTAATGTGAGAAATTGTGGGTGTTACAGAAAAGCAACGGTCATGTCGATCTGGGAATTACGTATTCATCCGTACCATAATTTTTAATGACAGCAAAATACCAACAGTTTTAAATGTCTTTACCAGCGCCTGGTTAAGATAAAACCAACATTTCAATTGATACATTGATGGGTAATTTGGTATCGATATGAACGACTTACAGAAATAATTCTTTCATATACGATTAAGTTAATAACACTCACAATTTTTTGAGTAGATCGCTATTTAGTAGAACGTTTAACATTCTCTGTCATACGGCAAGCGAGCACTTTGCGTTAAATTACACGTGCATTTTTTATATGTCCGGGATGCCTTAATGGAATAAAAAACTAAAGATAGGTATGGTTTTTCACGCCGATGTGCTGAGTGATATTTTGCACATCCAGGAATCTACCGCCAAAACGAAAATATGACGATACATTTCGTAATTCGAGAATCATCGCTCCTTTCTGTTGCGCGTTCTGTGGACAACCATAAATATAACAACACAGACACCCATGACCCAAGAACAAACATTTAATACGTAAATAACTACCGCGGTCGCGAATCGAACCTGGGATCCCTCGCTCAGCAGGTGGGTCACTACCAAGTGTGCCACGAGGTTATAAACAACTTTTAGTTTATTGTTTTCGGTACGTATCGAATTTACAAATCTTATTTTTACTTCAGACATCATCTACCGTTCAGGGTTTAGGAAAGTTACAGGGTTAGGTAAGCCTACCAGTTGGATCATTCATCTGAAGAAAACAGCGAGGAATCCTTGGCATCAAGGGGCCCAAGACAATCAAAATTATATAATCAAATGATAATAATAAATAATTAAATAAGAATCTATGGCAAGATATTAATGAAATGTATATTTATTAATATAAAATTGACAAAATTTTAAGAATAATCCCAATAACAATTTTTTATTTTCATTTTGACAAAAACAAATTATACATGTGAACAGTTAAAATACAAAGACTAATAGACAATAATTACTTAATAAAATAGAAGTAAATAATTTTTAAATATATCGTACGATTTGTAAAATTATGCATGGCTTTTTTAACTTCATTTTATTTATTTATAGTATCGGGACTGCTGAAGACTGATATGAAGCGACATATTTGTAAGGGTCGCTGTTCGCACTACCCTTTTTACTGACATATATCATCTATGTTTAACTGAAAGCAATTTAGTTTACGCGAAAATTGGTAGGCGTGGTCGTTCAGCCCCAGGCGAATAAACGTATAGTCATGTAATGTCATATACAGTTGATATATATAATCAAGTCCGTTACAAAATAGCAATTTACTGTTTGCGTTAATTAAGACAGCTAAATACAATTTCACAATAGATGATACTATAATTTATTGAAGTTAATTTCTGGTGAATATTTTTTAATTATCTAACGTTTTGTAACTGTGAGGGGAGCACAAATTTAACGGGTTGTTGATGTTTGGCGAAGTAATTATTTTTTGTGGCGCTCGGGTTAATGGCGCGTCGACATGTGGGCGCGGGCGGGTCGCCCAATAGAATGACCACGATGTCCTTGTGAAGCTGGATGTTGTCTACTGTAGTGCATTGCTTTGAAAATTGATCCAATTATTTTAGTTTATTTTAGTTTGATACTTATACACACATAGAAGAAGTTACTGTTGGAGTTTACTTTGAGGTAAATAAAGAGAATATTTTTTGAATATCAAAAGGCAACCTAGGGATGTGAAAAACTTAATAAATAACGAAATTTTTAGAAAATAAATATTTGACACTCATTCGTCATCATTATTGTTATTCGGATGCATAACTCCTACAAATAAATGTGTCAATCTACCCTGATTTGAAAATTAAAAAGAACTCCAAACAAACAACTAAATTTGTGACATTGAGTCATATAACGTTGGTACTTGAATATTGATGAGAAATATAGAACTGGGAGAAACCATATTTCAATATGCCATAAGAAGTGAACAAAACTCAGAATCATTAAATCAAGACAGCAATGAAACAGCAGCTTTGAATCTTGTGTTTCCTGGTTGATGTTGTTCCAAACAAAAACAACATTTTCCAAGAAGAATAGTTCCAACAAGAATAAACACAAATATAAATTCAATTAAAATTGCACTTACTTTAAGACTAAAAATAAATATCCTTATTTTGTGACTGACCAACAAAGTAATTTCAAACTCTTTGTTTGAAGTAGGATAATGATTTTATTCCCAGTCTTTTTTTTATGTCAATGATTAATGGCGTACTTACTTGTCTGTGGAATTAACGCAAGCCCGCACAAAAATGACGCGTAATCTGTTGTCTATGATTGTCCCGGTTCTTTTTTCTATTTGTAAAAAAGAAAGCTGCGCACGAAGGTCATAAGCGACGAAGTTTTCTGAAGTTATTCCTACGCACCAACCGGTTTTAACATTTTCTTTAATGAAATGAAAGTAGAAGGGAGCGGAGCGGAGAGATCATGTCGTTACCCACGGGTGATGGAACCACTTTCTAGAAGATTAGATAAGTGCAGACATATCGTCCTCGCATTTTTAATACAGTCGACAACCGGCTTAAGGAGATTGGGTGAAAGAAAACATCGTAAGCAAACCTGTGTTTATTAGATTTCTCCATTACACAATAAAACCGGTCACAAATGCAATCAATGCGTTAAGATTTACTATAAGAGGGTTGTGGACTTAATTTGTTAATGTACGTATGAAATCACACATAATCTAACGAAGTAACAATTACACGAAAAGACATTCGAAATTTTCATCACGATATCTTCCACGTTAAAAATTTAGTCTTAGACTATAAATCATATGTGGTCACAGAGTATCGTAGACCCGAAAGGATTAACAGCTAGCATCTTTCTTAGCGAATGTAGTGTAAGAAAAAAAAAATGTATAATTACATCAGTTATTCTTCTATGTCACCGCACTCTTTACAGTCGTGGTCCTCATGTGCTCAATGAGTGCTAATGTAGGTGCCTCACGAAATCTCGCCATTTGTCCCTATTTTGCAGATATTGTGCTGCATTCAACAAGGGGACCACTAACTGCAAATTTAACTTGGTCCCTCCATTGTATAGGCAGATATAACGATCACAATAGTATTAAAATCTAGCCAATTATTGACTCGGTCTACGATTATAATTGTAGTTTTTTAAACGTTCATCTTTATTACAAATTCAAGAATAACACTGTCCATTGATTCGATAAGACGTTGATATAGGATGTACAAGATACACAATGACAGCTCAGAGACGTGACGAAAAAATATATACATGTGTTAATGAATGTCTGTGTGTGTTAAAAATACATACATAAAATAAATACATTCATCGTGAGCAATCATATCAATTGTGGGGAAACCTTAACGCTTAAAAATCCAAAAGAAAGCGTAGAATAGAATTCACTAGCCCCACTGGATCCTTAATCTGATTTTTGTATCTGAATTTGTGTAACGAAGATATTCTGAATCTATGGGACAAGCAGGTCCAGTTGGCAAGAATCAGTACCAAACAAGGTGGTGTCATCTGTGTAGCGTATACTTGATATTTGTGACCACCAATCTTGACGCAGACTTCTAATTCATTATAAGTTCAGTGTAAGCATTGAATAATAGAGTTGCTATTGCGAACGCCTGCCCCTGGATGTCATTGGTGTGCATCGATGCCTTTTCATTCCCCGTACGAGGTGTAATGACGTATCCATGTCCAATGCTTTTGAAAAGCAAGATATATTTCGACTTGACTTGTCTTGAATTTAATAGTTTACTCAGTAGAATATTACTATAAGCATCAAATAAAAAAATAAAAATGTTTATTGGAGCTAAATCAATTTTCTTCTTTTGTGTTTACCTCCTAATGCTAACCCTTTCTTTAATTCATCATTCAAATAGGACATAAAGTTGCATCTATGCAAATCTAATAATTGTACAACAGTGATCATTATTATTATTAGCTTTCTACAATTGCTGACAGTTCCTGGAACGCAATCAACGCGGTTCATCGTAATTGCAACCGGGATGAGGTCACCGTCTCTCGAGCACTCACTAGAACTCAAGCACTAAACCTATTGAATTGACGATTTATGAGGTCACAGATACAAAAAATATACGACTCAACATACAAACATTTTAGAAATTTCGTAGTTCTGATTTTTTGATAACTCAAGTGCTCAAGTTTGAATGGAGTTTCGTATTGAAAATTTATCGTATCTATTAAACTCTGTGTGATGTTTCTATTCCGTATTTTTTCTACCTTTTCAATTTGCATTATATACAAGGCTATCATTATTTGTGGCTCAAGTCATAATCCGTCCTTTTAAGGATTATCTTAACTAACATTTTTAAACTACATTTTTATTCATTATAAAACTCCATTATAAGTGTTAATGATATCACTCAAACAAAACGTTTTACAAGAAAGGAATTTGAATAGGTACGAAATTCGTGGAGCGCACGCAAAAGCCATCCATTTCCGTGACGAAGTCAATTAAACAATATGGCGCATCCAACGTGGACGGAAAATTGCGTACAATATGTCACCGCTTAACCATTTGTTGGAAATGAATGCCGATTTCTTTTCTAAACAAAAGTGCCTTTTCGAAGTCATAAATTATGCATAAATTATTTAGTTGTTTAGCAATAGAGAAAAGTCTTGAGATCGATCTATCGGAACAGATACTTTTGTGATAGGTAATTTTTTGAACTTGTCAATTATTGCATAGTAATAATGAATGTACTTATGTGCATTTATGTGTGTTGTCTGTTTAGCTCAATAGCGAATTTCCTCGCTTGGTCTCTGTATATATCACAAATGTTCAAAAAATATTAAATTTACAGAAAAGTCCTTAACTAGTCAGTTTTATTTTTAGTGTAATGGATAAAATATAATTTTTGGCGTGAAATCATCCAAAAACGACATAGCGTCAAACGTGCAGTCATGGTTCCAAAACACGAGCAAATCAACGAAGTGTAAAGTCACCACAGACATCACAGTATAAAATTTGGAAGCCATTTTACGTCACGCACTCTGACTGACAGTGTTACGTGACAATTTGCTATAATTTTGAATATTTATTCATCAATAATCTAGTTACAATTTGAAAATTTAATCAGTATTCTAAGTAACATCGAGATTACATATTTTAACTTTAGCGGGTACACTTTTAGTGATAGAAATATCGGTATAAAATAAAAACGTTAAAATGTAGTTAAATATTCATCATTATCTACTGTATAGTATTATTAACAATACCTTCAGAGGACCAGATGAGCCAAATTTGTAAACGAAAGGAAATTTTGCCGGCTTCGAAAAAAGTGGTTTCCGAAAATCTACTTCTAAACTGTCTCTTCTATTTTTGGCGGTAGTTTTTAGTATCAGGGACTTTGGTATAAGAATTTAAGTATTACGTAAGGGTCAAGTTTTATATTGATAAAGTACAGTAACTTTTTAAGGAACTGATCAGTGCCTTCTTTTTTTGACCAGTAGAGTGTCATGAGTAAAACATTCTGTGCATGATTTAACTTTCACAGCTCATTTAGAATGACTAGTCAAATAAGCTCAATAACAACAATACACTCCCTGTTTATTACTGTTATTGGTGTAACCCTCAGGTTGGACTCAGTCCAACAATTTCAACACAAGTGTAGGATATGCTTCGTTCAATTATCAACAAAGTACACCAAGAACAGGGGAATTGGACTTGGAATCCAAGATGTATGAGCTCTTTGCATTTTAAATTCATCTATTGATGATTTTGATTTACTAATGTTGCTGACGGTACTTGTAACCCTTTGTGAATAACCTGAAGCGAAATCGGCGCACATAGTGGTGCAATTAAACGCGGGTGTCACCGTTCGTTCCCCATCGCTTTGATCGCGTATGTGGCGGATGCTCGCAACAGTTCTGTGTGAAACAATAAATACAGCTATGTTTAGCTAATTCACAACAGATTGCGAGCGCGATGGCGAATATGTCTGAATCGATTCCATATCTGCGAATAGTTGACCCGTTCAAATTGATATTTTAATTATTTCCCTTTCACGTTAACTTTTATAGGATACATCTGTTCAATTATATCGTATAACTTGGGCATATAAAAAATCTGCCGCGTCCGACGGACGTTATCGTCAAGCAAGCAGCCGTGTGAAAAGTGCCTTAATGTCATATTAAGTTTATGAAAATAACATTTGTTTCAAAATAAGTTATCAGTGTTATTGCGAGTGTACTGGTTCACGTAAATCTATAATTCTGTAGACATGTCAGCCATCACTCAGAAGAGTTAGAAAATGTTTTGTGATTACAAATTCTTTAATAAAATCCTAATCGTTATCTGCTTATTTTGAGATGTGCATTTTAAAACCCTTTTTATTATTCTGCCCCTATTGTATAATAAGATTTATTTAGCATTAACAGCCTACCCTGACTTCGTTGAATAATTATATCTCAGTAGATATTACGCAAACTAATTAGGTACAGGTAGGAAAAAACTATTAGAAACGCAGTATAGATTATTTATTTTTAATATTTGTAATAGATGTGTTTAATTCAACAAAAAAATATAGACCTTTAATAGAATTCTCTTTTTAACACAATTAGACTCGTGGCTGACGAATATCATCATAGCTTTAACTAATTCGGACATCTTTATAACCTATATCTATACAGAATCATATACCTTAGAAATGGTAAAAGAACTTTTGAAACTGATGCCGTGGTTCCAGAGATAACACTCGCCTGGCTCACAAACTCACTAAATTCGCACTCTTTGTTGTTAGTATAGATTATACTACACTAAGACAATTTTAATGTCATCTTTATAGATTACGTGTGAGGCGGTTTGCTTACGTTTTCGTTAGTCAAGTATGGAAAAGCGTAAACTCCATATGCATTCATTGTTTGGTTCTGCATACTGTGTTAAACAAACAATAACGTTCAACAACATGATCGCATTTGTCTACTCGTTGACCCCGTAGCACACAGTAATCCTAGCAGCGGTATGGCTGATATAAATCGATATCAATATACATTATGTTAATATTCGTATTATTTGACAAGCTCTCTCTAATAAAACTATGTATGAAGGCTCCCATGGTATAATCTAACAGTTTCTAACAAAACGGCGATTTTTTATTCAGTTTTTGCTTGTAACCAGTTCGTTGACTAGGTACTACGATAATTACTGTAACTTTTAATGTCATTAATAGATTAGTTTTCTTTTTCCGTCCCCAAACTTCAGAACACCATATTTTTTCAGGTTTTACCTGCTCCGGACTTCACAAACAATATAGAAGACTCTTGTGTAAGCATTTTTCATCCTTATGATTTCTTTTATATTGTGTTTTAGAGCCTCAATTCCCTTAACTGTATTCATTGGGTTTCCCATAGAGCTATGGAACCCTAAAAGGCATTTTTATAATCAAACAACGTTAGCAACGGAAAGCTTTCAGACAAGCTTGCCAAACGAAGGTACGCTTCAGTATTAAGGTAACTAACTCGTTTTAAAAGTTACTCTCTTCTATAAATATCTAAGGAGGCATAAAATCAGTACTTACAAAGTAAATTACATCTCAACAACTGCAAGTGTATTTTACTATTGAGTTTACGTTTTATCAAAAAGGGTGTTACACTTAGGGTGGTACAAGTTAAAGTTGTACTTTTTCATTGACGGTGAACACGCCATCTGCCACACGAGTCGGAAGTCCTATAGCAAAGTAGGTAGACGTTCTTGTTCAGGAAAAGGTTTTTGAGAGAACATTTTATAACAAAAGTCAAGTGTATTTATTTTAGGGTAGAGTTATCTTGAGGTGAAATAGTTAGGACTCCGA
Organism: Agathymus mariae mariae; assembly: GCA_018251895.1. NCBI lineage: Eukaryota > Metazoa > Arthropoda > Insecta > Lepidoptera > Hesperiidae > Agathymus > Agathymus mariae. The sequence goes on from DWPT01003759.1 coordinate 8,675, forward strand.
AGCAAATTGTAAATTGATAGATATAATATAATAATATATAAGAAAATCGTTTTTTTAATAATGATTCAATTATTACTTGCTTAAAACCTAACATAAATACCAGGTCTCTTTTTAAGCAAAAAATGTGGTTGTATAGACTCAATAACGATGCTTACATTCGAGGCTGGTTGTAGGGTATTTATGGAAAGACACTGAAATTTTGTGCAAATATATTTCTAACGCACAACGGCATATGTGTGGATAGATAAAAAAAGCTCCCACACTCATACATAATGCGACTACGATTCCTTTTATCTAAGTAATGGCAACTAAGGTATTGTATACAACCAACGCCCATGAACAAAGACTTATCTGTCACTCGTAAATCTGACCGAGAATCGTATCCACAGTTTGTTTGGTAAGCAGCACCATTATCAATACGACTACAGGGCTATCGGAAAATCAATAAAACTGATCAAGAATCGCAACTATGACCATTCGCGTCGCTGGGGTCCTTCATCTATTGGATTAGCTACCACACTAAACGTGATGTCTTGGATATCACTTTGAAGCACGAAAATCAAAGAGTAGATTCCAACCTACACGCAAACTAAGCATAATATTTATTTTGCTCATTTGCTTTAAAATGCACTTAGAGTGCATTATACGAAAATACTTCATTTTACGGCCAACTATAGCGTCATGCGGTCAGCCCGCAATAGGTCTGTGTAGTGAGCAATGAATGTGCTGGCAGACGCCCGTTTGCGACAACCCGCCATTGATGGCTGATTACTTAATTGCTCTGTTTAATCAATTGGCCGCCTGAGATGTTAGTGCATGAAGTCGGGTTGCTCTCCCGGGTCAATAAATCCTTTGTTTAAGGACGATTCTATTAAACGGACAACCGACCGACACTGCTGGTTCAGTTAAGTGTTTTAATCTACCCCTCTTGTCCTCAACATCATCGTCATCACAAGCCAATATTTTAGGCTTGGGAATATCTTACAGAGTGAGGCGTAAAGGCTACACCATTATGGATTACTAGTGAACATGGACTAGCAAGTCCATCTTTAAGAATATTCTTGAGAACCCTTAAGAACTTTCAGACCAGTAGGTACGTCAGTCACTGCTTACCTAGTGAACAAGTTCTCTCACAACAAAAGATAATAAAAACTCTGAGAATATGGGGTTGTAGGATAAAATCTTGTACCTTCTTCTCATGCCCTGGCCGACAACGCATCAGTGATACATTTGGTCTTGCTGATGTCCGTGAGCGTCGGTGACCACTTACCATCAGATGGCTCCGCTGCTCGTTTGTCGGCTTACCACAAAAATTTACCACAAAAAAAAGTAGTTTTATATTTTGTAAGAGTTATTAGCAATACTTAAAGAAATACATTTCACCTCAATCTGTACGTCACGTTACCCAACTTGATAACAGTTGTCCGTACGAAACGAGCGAGCGTGTAATAGCTAGTTCTTAGATAAAAAATAATTAAATAAATTGAATTGAAGTAAGTTGTGCCATTAGCGTTAAATGATTACCGACATTCGGCACTAAATTTATTCGGTAGTCAACGATTGATACCGTTAATAACTATCCCACGGCTGGAATCGCGTATTGATGGTAACCGGCAGATCGGCCGACTTTAATAAACACGTTTACAAAAATAAAATAAAAACATTCAGGTATGCAGGTTTTCTCACGATTTTAACGCTAAATTAGCAATTCCTGCACTAGAAGCACAGTTACAATAATCCATTTTGTCACCAATCGAAGAACTACATATATTGTTGATGTTTATTTATTTAACCTTTAATGTTTGTACAATGGGCAGAGTTAACGCCTTGTGGCATTCTGTACCAGTCAACGCTTAGTGTTGCCGAGAATGTGAAACAAATGAAAACAAAAAAAAGAAAAGACAGAGAAAATTTAATGGGAGAAGATTTTATGGCATTATTGTGGATAAAAATGCCTATGGTATTATGAAATGAATCTCTTGATTGCATTTATTCCTTGCTGAATATTACGTGATTGCATATTATCAAGTGATAGTAAAAAATAATTCTAACGTAGTCTTTTTACATACTTTACATTGTCCTTACTCTCAATGTTCTTCCCGCAAAAGTGTTAAAGGTTCAAGAACACATCTCGCTTGACTCTAAACGCCTCTATCGGCCGACTATAACAAAAACTTTAACTCAACAAATTATCATAAATGCAAAACAAATCATTATTTAAAGAAGTAAAAATTAGTAAATGCCAATCAATTACAGATTAGTAGATCTGTCTAAAACACACCGGTTCATTCATTGTGAACAGCTGCTAGGTGCCCGTGCGAAATGACACGCGTTACGACCATATGGCGGCACTCCAGGTGGCGCGGTGGCGCGGTGGCGCGGCTGAGCCGACGTCTCGCTCGTTTGGGTTATTGTACGCATCGTACATGAAAGAAGAATGTTCATTTATTGGCCATATTTTTTATGTCAATAACCACCAAATGCCCATGAATATCCATTAACCGGTAAAGAAATTCTTAATTTTACCAGCTCTGTAGCCAGTTCGGCTTAAGGTAAATAAAATTACTGTCATTCATTATTATCTATAAAACAAGTGCAGAGGAGTTTCTTACGCCATTTGTCCATTATACCTTTGTGAAATAATAATAGATACAAAAAGTAACATGCCTAAGTCTATCAGTGACATCTACGAGTGTATGATTTTTTTTTTATTACAGTAGTAAGTCGGTGCAACATAAATAGATCGAAATTATAAAAAAGAAAGACAGTTTCAAAAATATAATCGTCTCGTCACAACCCATAACTGTCTCATTACCACGCTGCGACATCCTCTTACAATGAGAACCGTTAAAAATTTAATCCACCACGCTGAGCACAAAGTGATAGATTTCACACACGTTCGGGAACATTTGGTATAATTTAACACCATGCAACGCATGTTGTAAGTCCGAGTTGTCTAGCTGATGTAGATGACCTGTGGCGGCTCGGTATAGCAGGAGGAAGAGTTGATTTAGCAAATTACATGTCAGATAAAATTATGTTTTGTTTTCTCACTATTATTAACGCTGCACTATCGGCTTCTGAGAATAGCGTTTAAATATGATGTATCTTGAATCTGTTATGTGAATGCCACTGGATCTGTTATCAGCGAGCAAATTAATTTTTATTTTTTGTCATTAGTTACATACGCGTCCACTGCAATATTACCGGCTTTATAGAAAAATTGTCGGACAAAATGAAAACAGTAAATCTGCTTCGTGTAACTCTTGATCATTGCAACCAAAAAAGTAAAGCTTTTCTTGGTTACATTTAATAAGAAAATGGAGAAATGGGAACATGTAGTGGCTAAATTGTAAAATTGACCTTTTTATTAAAAAGCCATTCATACTAATATTAGAAATGCGAAAGTAACTCTGTTATTGTCTTGTATTGATATCATATGGTTAATATAAAAATAATAAAATTTAAAATAATATATAATTAAGAAAATAAAAGTAATATATATATATATAATACACTGATAAAAGCGAGTAATATAAATATAATCAATCCATGGCGCATTTTGATACTAAATGGTCTAACTACACGTGCCCAAGGGTATGCCTTCTTGGTAAATAAAAAAAAATGCACAGCGAATCCTACATTCAGTTGACTCCCATAAACTTTAACAATAATCATTAAATACAATGTCCAATATCTGATTAAATAAAAAAGAATCATTACGGTAATTACGATTTAACTACGATTACATTAGGATCTGTTTAAGCAAAAGGTTTTTATTATTAAGCGAACTACAAAAATCAGAGAAAGAAAAGTTTATATCTCATAAACTATGAAAGAAAAATGTTGCTCAGAAAGTATGATAGAGACTTTTTCTCAACTGGTGGTTAATAAAATACTGTTAGGAACAGAGTGATCAAATCCGAACCGATATACGTTAGTCATAAACGAAAACGAGAAAACGAAAGCATTACATACGCGCGTGATAAGAAATACTTGTAGTGTAATTTGCTAGGAATATCTCCAGGAGCAATCTCGTATCTGGATATCCGACAATCAGATCAAATGGTCGTATCACTTGTGTATTCAATTAATACGATCACTCAAGTTCATGTTTCGCGAACTGGGCTCGTATTATCTAAACGAAATTCGGCTCGAACTGAAAGGTGCCTTCATAGCATAAACACATGCTTCTGACTGGGTGATATCGAATTACTAGCTAGTTGCTCGGTCGATACGAATGAGATCATTCTTTGAGTCTATTCGGCTCAGCAATACCGATCAAAGGTTCTGAAACGTATGTAAATTGTCTCATACACCACCTACTTTAACCAAATTTTTATATGCGCCCAATAATATGCTAATAAAATTTTATACTTACATCATTGCGGACATATACAATTTAACTATAACGAGTACTCACGGTTTTAGTTGGGTACTCATATAAATATATGTTAAACAAAAATCGTGAGTACCCATTACAGTGAAAATGCTACTAATAAATACTGATATACAACATAAAATCATTTGGCACCTACAGAAAAAAAAAAGCTTGGAATTATTCAAGTTAAATTTTAGTTTCAAATATAATGTAATGTAATCTAGCTAATCTTTGTTTTTTGACCAGTCGATTTCCGCTTTCTTAAACTGCCGTAAAACTTCAATTTTTTCGAGGCCTTCTATTTCCCCCGTACACTTCCAGCGCCCTCGCCGACTTGGGGAAAGATTAATTAAGATTACTTTAGTGTAATATTAATATAATTAGTAAATATTCTTTTTTACCTTCTCATTTCCTAGACGCCACCGCATCAATAATACCTTTTTTCTTCTTGCTGATGTCCCTAGGCGACGGTGACCACTTACCATCAGATGGCTCGTCTGCTCGTTTGTCGGCTAATAACTTAAAAAAAAAAAACAATGTGCTAGTGGTGAACGAAGGCTCCAGCACGGGAGACGGGAGTTCGAATACTGCGCGAACCCCTCATTTCGAAATGATGTATTACAAATGAATTATCACTTGCTTCGGTGAAGGAAAACATTGTAAGGAAACTTACATACCTAAGTGTTCTCGATAATTTCCTAATGTTATGTGAACTCTGTCAAACCACATTTGACTAGCATGGCAGACTATGGCCTTAACCCCTCTCATTGTGACACAAGACTCGTGCCAAGCAGTGGGACGACGTGGGTTATGGTAATGATGATCTCTGCTCTATAAATTATCTTATTAGGTGTATACAGTAGATACAAATAAATAAAGTTTTGGAAATTTCGAATGTCGAATATTCTGATATGATTTTTAGCTCATTTTGGTTTTCAGCGCA
>DWPT01003760.1:0-13995 GCA_018251895.1 Agathymus mariae mariae
TCCTAAGGATTTTAACAGCGAAGATGGATGTCATTCGCAACAGTGCCCAGATCGGTATGTGAAAATATCCTTTAATTAATAATTGACTGTAACTCAGTTAATAAGTTTTCATTCGTGAGTATCAATACACTTAATTGAAAATCGAAAGTTGACATTATTCGTATTATTATATGTTTTAAGTGTCAGCCAGATGTCATCTGTCAAGACTTACTCCGCACCACCGCCGTCTTACATTTACGATGATTAATAAACTAGGTCGAAGTTTTTACTAATAATACAACTGCAACGGGGTCGAATGGATGGGATGGAGTAACGACCTGGAGAAGCTAGCTGGGATCCGCTGGATTCCGAAGATTCATTAGGGGTCAGATTGGCGCAAGTTAGTCCTATGTCCAACAATGGACTTCGAAGGGCTGATGGATGGATAGAGTAACGGAGTCGAAACTTCACACAAAATTTATTTGGATATTTCAATGCAGGTTTTATCGTTATAGCAATGTAACATATTTTTTGGAATCTTTGTCTGTCTTGCGTGGCATTTTAGTAGTTCATATTACGGCTCATAATACTTATTATAGCAAAAAATACATCTGTTCCCGCAAGATAAGAAACAAAAGTTCACATAGGCATTCAATTAACCGGGCAGTAAATACAACTTTAACTGCCTGGCTACAGATGTTATAATAAATAAGTATGTAACTTATTCATATAACTAGAAAAATCCATTTCTAATACAACGGTTGCTATTTGGTTTAGTTTGGTTACTTCGGTTAGATTTATACAAATTGATTAACTAAGGTTTGTTTTATCTAGATTGGCTGTTAATACCCTACTTGTTAGAAGCTGTTTTAAAGTTGGCGGGCTTTTTACAACTTCAAGTGACCTTCCACTCAGCCCGCGAATAATCAAGTATTTTATATGAAAAGGAAGTAAAATATAAGTAGCTTTCTCCGGATTCTCATAATAAATATGTCAGAGCTACCTTCGCAGCTTAGAAATTTAATGGAACCACTTAAACCACGAAGTTCCTTGTGTATATATATACACATATATACTCAATAATATTATACACAAACTCAGTAATATTATGGATTCGAAAATTCTTCAGAGCGAAAAACCAACTGAGATAAGAAATATTCACCAGATGTTCATATCATATGTCTCTTCAGTAAATAACGCGGATGTATTATAAAATCAATACATAGTCGACCACACGAGTAATATTACTTTCAGAAAAATATATGTAAGACGGCGGCCGCATATTCAATTGATAAGTGTCGAGAGAAAAGGCCCTCGAATTACAACTATGCTTTGATGAAATTAACACCAGATGCCTCTCATCCAGGTAGACCTTAAGAAGCGGCGCGTATCACTAAACTCATAGTCTTATCTGAATACTGCCATTTAAAATCAAAATTAAAACCCAAAATCGTTTATTCACGTACCTTACCAATACTCTAGTAAACGCCATTATTTTATAATTGGTATCATATTAAAACAATATCGTCGAGCGAATCAAAGTCTGCAGAATTGCCCGGGGGCCCGAAACGTTAAAATACGCCTACTATTTACATACACTATTTCTCATTACAAACGGGTTGGCAATTTGGAAAGCAAATAATTGCTGACAGGTTATTTTGTTCTTCGCCCATCGGCGACAGAAATATTAAACGTTACTTGAAATTTGAAAACATTATAATTACTATGTGATTTCTCTTGAAACCGTTAATAAACACGTACTTAACCAACAATGACCAGATTGGCCGTCGGATGGTAGGATATTCACAGGCGTAGTACATGCCGTAGTCGGATCGTTGCTTGTCAAAATGGATGCTATGTATACTTATCATCTGATTCGTCAACTTGATGACCATAACACCAAAGGCATAAGAAAAGTTATATAATTACTTAGATAAACACCTTAAAATGTAGATTAATCACCTATTAGAGAACAAATCGATAATACAACAGAAATTAAAACTATTATCGTGATCAAAATCCATTTCATACAAACAAAAAATATGAACTGCTATTTATAAACGGATATATAATAACTGAATCAAATTTACTGCCGCAGACGTAACGAATTCTCCACTAACGAAGTTAAGCCTAACATCCTACAATCCTTAACATGGTAAAGTTAAAACCAGTGTCAACAGAATTTAATAGTAAAAGGAATCCCAGTTGTATCTTCCATTTAATTTTAACAACGCTGCGGCGGAAGGACACAATTTCTCGTTATTTCGAACAAGACTTTATTTTGGTTCGTGGAAATCTCGAAATCACTGAAATATTTTCAGATTTTACGCTTAATTGGTTATTAATGTTTCTGATAAATGATCGCTAACGGCAATATATCTTGAGGAAGCGCTTATAGCACGACAGTTTGTGTCAATTTTAAGTGATCAACGAGCTTAGCAAATTTGTTCGCGATCGGAAATTGAATGAAAACATGCAGGTGACAGCATTTCTTGAACGCTATGTAATTAATTATTTTCGAAGCCATTTTTGCAATTGAGTATTTTAAATGTACGAGTATTAAATGATATTATATATTATTAGTTACTACCAGTTTAGAAACACTAGTAATATTGAGAATAAAATAGCAATTCCGTCACAACTGTTAATTCTGTTTTTGCAAACTGATACACGATGTGATGGTCAACTATCTACGTTTGATACACCAGTGCTATCACCGACACTTTTCCTTCATAGAAAAGCAAGGAACCAGTCGTCTACTAGCTCTTCGATATTTCAACACAACACACAAATAACACTTTACAATAATTCCACAAGACAGAAGATAAAGCAAGCAAATAAAAGAATTACCCTATCAGGATTAAACTGAGTGATAAGGAACCAAATGACGTAGCCTCGTCTATTGCTTAGCAGGTTGTACCATTAGCAGAAGAGGTTGGCTTAGAATCAAGGATAGCGGGAATGTCTTACGTTTTAAGTCCCCACTAGTAAATTGAAACTTCACTTACCTAGAGTTACTTAGAGTACATACAATGCGGGCTTAGTAGTTACAGGTTTTGACAGCATCAAGTTCAAGTTACTCGACAGAGACGCTAAGTTTTCAGCCATAGGGCCAATAAAGCTATAGCTTATTCACAACAAACCGAAAAAAGAAAATAGAGAAACAAAACAAAAAAATGATTTATGTGAATTGTAACTTTAAAGATATCTAACCTTGTCCGTTGCTTGCGGATGCTTGAAAACTCCCTGCACCTACAGTATTCAACTTGACAACACCACGTCATAAATCTCCAAAACTGCACCAGAGACAAACGTTATGCTCCATTATTCCTTAACCAAAAATTCATGCAAGAGACCTCTAATGCACTGTATCCCAATTGTTAATGTGAATAACATTGTGCCTACTACTTTATCGGTGTATTAAACTGTAAACTGCAAAGTGACAAAGTAAAACTTTTCAATATCTATAAATTCACGAGAAATATTCCATCAAGTGAACGAAAGTATGTACATCAAAATCTCTTTAAGAGTACCGCGCTGGCTCCATAATGCTTTTTAGTTTCCTTTGGAAACTTAAACTTTGTAACAAAGAAGGAACATGAATATTAGTTCTGAAATACAAGTCCTGGAATATATTTACTGCGCATATTATTCTATTCTATAGATTATTATCCTTACATACATGTAATAATATTTAACTTACATAAGTGTATGATATAATTTTACAGTTTGCAAAGTAAAAGCAGCTTGAACTGCAGTCTCTCTCGTAGGAGACTCTAGTTCGAATCCTGTACGTATTTCAATTCATATGCCTATTATAAATTGATTATTAATTACTTCGGTTAAAAAAACAAAAAGAAAACATCGTGAGAACACCTGCACACCGAGGAGTAGTCTAATAATATCCGCAAAGGTTGCTGAAACCTGCTGACCTTCACTTGGCCACTGTGGCAAATTACAACCATAACCCCCTCTCAGTGTGCGATAGATACCCAAGCCCACAAGCGCGACAATTTTTTTTTTATGGTAACGCAGACGAGCCACCTTATGGTAAGTGGTTACCGTCGCCCATGGACATCAGCAAGACCAAAGGTATCACTGATGCGTTGTCGGCTAGGAAATGAGAAGAAGGTAAGAAAAGGTAAGAAATAAAGTACTAGCTCTCAAGCCCCCAGCCGGAACACGACGAGTCGTTTGGCGGCTGACTCAAGCGGAGGGTGGTAGCTAGCCAGGCAGGCTTCACGGAAAGATAATAATACTAATAATATTATTATTAATATTAACAATTATGAGTTGTAATGGTAATGAAAGTATCGACTGCAGATTATCGATCTGAAATGATTTAATTAAAAAGCGGTATGTATTTTGACCACCCCATAGTCCAGTTGGAAGTGAGCCTGCCTTCCGAGCGAGGGGACCCAGGTTCGATCCCCGGCCAGGGCTGACATTTATGTGACACATGTTTGTTCTCAGATCATGGGTGTATATGATGTCGTCTTTGTGTATGTCCATGCCACCCGCAAACACAAGGAAAAATTTCTCTTAACTAACCTACCAAGCTCACCCATGTACTTTGTACACAGCTTCAATCTTTTATCTCGTTGATTATAGTACTATAATTCACAATTTGACCTAAATATTCACGTAATATTATATTTTTATTTATTATTTAGGTGCGCATTATTTTTTAACCAGAAATAAATGTTTTGAACTATACATCGATGACAAAGCCTACCTAGATTAAATTTCCCAAAAAACATTTAATTTTAAAGTTTTTTTTTATTCTTTATTAATAATATATATGAATAGATATTATTTTTACTAAATAATTATAGATAGATGTAGATGGACAAGTTACAGACCAAAATTTTCCACACATATCCAGAACTATCGATAAAAATGAAGAACGAAAATATGATTTATAGCTTTGAGTCTCTCAAAAACGACGTTCAGTCTAGAACTGCACATACAATGGATTTAATAAGACGCTTTAAGTAAATCTTCTACCAGACGATGCTCATTTTACGTTTTTTAAGCTTTTATACTATATCTATTGTAACAAACTAGTAACAAAACGAAGCAATCAGTAGAAACTAACTACTTAATGCCTAATACTGACTATTAATACTTACTAACTACCCTTACACAAGCCTTTTCATCTCAATAAATCTCAGTGACATCACGATAAAAGTAACTTTAACACATATTATTAAGTAAAATTAATTATAAAAGACCTTTATAGGCTCTACTAACCTCTAACTAAACAGTTCTACGAGTAAGACTTGCGTGACAATAAACAATTAAGTAATTAATAAAGAAATTTTCGGTACGGCGACTTTAAGGAGTAATTTTAAGTGTATTAAGACATCTAAAGAAACAAGAAGCGTGTACTTGCTTGTATATTAAATAAATAACTAACTAATATATCACACTTGAGGCCTGAGAACAATGAGGAGAGAAACGAAGAAAAAAATACAAAGTTTTACAGTGAATAGTTCAAATGCTCCAAATTTTACCATTTCATAAATTTTTGTATCTTTGTATCTATCTGTTTATTTGTACGTTCTTCTATGGAAAAGAAGAGATTGAGTTATGACTCAAGAATGTTTTGAGCGATCATGACAAAAAATAGTATATAAGCAGAATATATATGATTGCGCAAATGATAACCCATATCGAACTTATGGGTATCATAAAAATTAATATTTGCATATTTCTTCGACAGCCATATTAATTTGATTATTTCTATATGTGTGTGTGTGGTCTATGGATAAGTTGTGCCCGTATAGTTGGCTTTGAAAGAACAAATAAATATTGCCCAGTTGAGGATTGTCCACAGTATTTCCTTGTTGGTATACAAATGAAAACAGGAAACATTCTTTAAATACCGATTTATTATTTGTAAATTCTTTTACAATGAAGGTCATTCTTGAATAATTAATTCCATTTTGAAGTGGAGAAATTTCAAATATTAAATTTAAGATAAATATTTCATGAATATTTATATATTGACGAAGCGAGAATTTATTCGTATTATAGGCTTTTGCTTCAATGAAATATAGCGTAACAAGTTGCTCTATTTTATTACGTGAAGAGGACAAATATGGAGCGCTGTAGTATCGCTATTCGATATAGCGGTTTACCCTAGAGAGCTTTTTAGGAAAATAGGTTTATATGAAAAGATTTTATACGTATGTACGAATTTTTTAAATTACATCCCTTCTTGATTTATGTACAGCTTACCTGTCTTAAAAATAAAGTAAATATAAAAAAATAGATAGTGAACCTCATGTCATTTAAAATCAGCTCCCGTAACTCGGTTAGCTTACACCGGTTCTCAGACACATCAATTCAGTCTTGATCCGCGTCACGGTACTTTGTGCATCATAAAAATGTAAGAACAAATTAAATAAGAATTAAAACATTTGTAGTGTGACGGATTTCACTTAGCCTTCATTGTGAACGTTCTCTGCTAGTGGTGCACCGTGTTACGAACAGCTAACAGTCTCTCCAGTAAATAAAAAAATCCCGCTTCCACCTTGACCAACAAAACGTCAGTTAGACCTTTATTTAGTGCTTCGGTCATAGGTGATGGTGACCTCTTACCATCATATACCTGTCTGTTTGCTTATCGGTTCCGCGTAATGTGGTAACAGACAAACAGGTTTTTTTTTATGATAATAGCTGACAGACGAGCAGACGAGCCACCTGATGGTAAGTGGTCACCGTCGCCCATGAACATCAGCAAAACCACTGGTATCACTGATGCGTTGCCGGCCAGGAAATCAGAAGAAGGTAAGAAAGAAAGTACTGACTCTCAAGCCCTCAGCCGGAACACGACGAATCGTTTGGCAGCTGACTCAAGCAAGGACAGTTAGAATATCTAAAAAAAAATAAGAATATTCCTGTGCAATTTCTATTTTCGTCTCAATTTGAGTTATATCAGTCACTAGTTTATTTATCCATGTAGGCATGAAGTATAAAATAAAAAAAAACTTGTAACTTTTTCTTTCTGAAATTGTCTGATGTTTAAAAATCCTAATTACTAGTATTACAGAATAATGACATCGATCTACGATGTAGATCACTTTGTATGTTTACGCATAAGTTGTCTGTATAAGAAACTATACGTAACTATAGTTTCTCGAGATATATTGATTTCCGCCCCCAGTTTAATTGGGTTAAACAATCATGTATATAGCCTATGTCCATCTGATTTGTAACTATTCAAACAGTAAAATATATACGCCTATATACATAAATATAAAGATAAATCTTTCATATATACAGAAACTAAGATTAATATACATAGATTGATTTAGTTAAAATGTTATTATACCATTATTACAATATTTTATATATTGTTAATATTCCCATCACGATGATGAGATATTACGAAGAGATAAAATTATGGTTCGGATTTCATCGACATCCGTTGGGAGTTACAAAAGAGTTCAATAAATTTTTACGCATTTTTTACATAAACCCTTATTCATTTTCATTTCGTCTATTTTTATTAAGTATAACCGGTCCCGTCCGACTTAGTTCGGGTTGTACTATTAATTGTAAATACATGATTCTTAATAATCTAATATATTTCCTTGATTAGACATCATTAGGATAACGGTCATTTCATATAGCCTATCATCTGCAAAATCACGTGTTCTCTCTGCATACCAAATTTCAGGAAGAGCAGTCAAGCCATTTTTTCAGTTACTTCGAGACATACACGAAAATCTTAACAGATCTACATAGAACTATAGATTACGCTTGTAGAGTAAATATAATATTAAAACTAATGGTGCATAACAAAAATATATTTCTGTAATGAATTAAATTTCTCAATTGTTTTACTAACGAGGGAACTAACTTAACCAAAAATGACGATATCAAACGCATGTGAAATCAATCTGCTCTCGATAGCATATCGGACAAACTCTTACATTATACACATATCTTAGACATTGATATTTATTATTTGTAATGTATTAAATTGATATACAGAATCGCCTAAGTTATTATAATTATGTTTGATCATTCAACTACTTTTATTTCCTTTAGACAACAGTCACACGCATATCTTTTCTATCTGGCTTAGATTATTTTTAATTTAATTTTAACATACCATTGCACCGCTATAATATATTAGAGATTAGTTTAGCTATTGCAACTGCACGTCACGTAAAACATTTCTTAATTTTATAGATTTTTCATAGATGTTGCTTCGTTAGAATAATCGCTCGTTCTTAATCTTTTGCTGGGCTCCAGTTTTTATTCGCAGCTGGCATTTCCGACTCGTGATCTCATTACTGAATCGAGATTAGGAATCTCCGTGTTTACAAATACCTAGCTGCTTGCTGCCATACCTAATAAACTCGATAACGGTAAAGAGGAAATAAAGTCTCAGTTTGGACTAATTGCCAAAATTACAAGGTCCGTCCGGAATGGACATTCGTGAAGTCTTTCTGGTGAGAGTTAAAGTGTGGCGTATATATAATATTTTGTTAAAACACTTAGCTATATGTAGAGGAAATAAGTTTTCTAATAGGAACCCAACTAACTCTAGAAATCACTTACACGGGCTAACTCTAACTGACATAAGCCAATGGACGTTGAGGGCTTCTATATTAATGTTAACCCTCAACTAGAGTTGGTACAAAATTACCCCTAACTACGAGTATGGTTGTATTATTTTATTGTGATTTTGTAACTACGATTGCCTTCGTAATTAACATTATAATTTTTTTTAATATTCTGACTTGCGACTTACTTTACCAGTATGTCTTAATAAATTGTGGAGATAATACGAGTAGAATACAATACTTATGTGATCGAAAGTAATAAGTATATTTGTTTTTTCAGCCAATAACCTGTATGTACCCAAACGAAAAACAACTGGTTACTACATATTATACTATTCTTACTTATTTAAAATCTACACTGCCAATGCTGTACATGTACCAAAAGCTAGACATTAGATTAACATCATTAGATTTTCAAGAAGAGCTTTTGTAGGCGACACAGAACATTAATTTTAATACATTAATTGATAGTATGACAACACTAATGGCATCTAACACGTACCATAAAAAAAGCAAAATTGATTAATAAGAAGCGGGTATGATTTGTTGTTTGTTTGTTTTTGAAATTTTCAAACGTTTTTCAAGTTTTTTGTGTCTTGTGTATTTAGTACGTTGTAGTACACAAATATACTGTACTTGTATACTGTACTTGTAAATACTGAACAGTGTTTTAACTGCAAATTCACCTCAGAACGATACAGCTTTATTTTAAGTTGTAACTTTTTGTTTCTAGGTGATGATACTATAAGTTACATTTTTTTTTTGTTTTTTAAACCATCACGATTACGATAAAAAGTAGAGGTATTACGGTATTTTTAAGTTGTCATAGAAACGAAGGCCTCTGAAGTTAGTTTCTCTAAAATAAAATAAAAAACCATTTGATAAATGTAATTTATGATTTTAAAATGCCATAAATATATCATTTGAATGTATATGTTTATGTTTACATTACACGCTTTTCCCATTAAACAAGACAGAAAATAAAAAATGTATGGATGGTTTTGATATTATATATAACCATATTATAGGGATCACATTTTACCCCCGACTCCAGTCACGTTACCAATTTTAGCAACTCTACTTAAGGGTTAAAGCACCTATTCGAAACGCTAATAGAGCAAAATCTGACGTGCATAAATGTATTTACAAAATAACTGAATTATTAAATGATTTTAAGTCGAGTTGAACTTGAATTAAAAAAATATGTGACGATAAATATGTTTTAAATTTCGCCCCATTTGGTCGTTATGTGGTTAAATCCTTCACGCAGCTCAAATATTTCCAATTTATGACCATAGTAAAAAAAAATATTAGCAGAGGAATTACGATCATATCTCTTGTCATTCTAGAACTTGACGCTACCGTAGAGTCAATTGAATTACATGATGACATAAGAAGGGTCCTAATCTCATAAGAAAAAATAAAACAATTGCACAAATTTCAACTGCTTTCATACATTTATTAATTTATTATATACATACATTGTAGTTCTTTATAGTTAAATACTGATAACCTTAACCTTTAAAATCGTATGTACATAGACGAATTGTATTATGGTTCCGATTTGAACTGAACATCTATCCCTTATAAATATTAATCTGTAACTATTTTACACGAGGCGCGTACAATACGCGCCGGCTACGTGTCAACTGATGTAACAGGATAATAAAGCAATCGTTGAATATGAAACGACCGATGCACCGCCGCGTTGCATCGCCAACGGATTCTCTCCTGTAAAGAAAGGATTTGAATAATTTGTGACCCAAAATCCGGTAACATGAACACAGGTTTAACGGGATCGGTATTTGAATATCGATTTGAAGACGGTCGCTGCTAAATTGTAAGGTAACATTTTGGTTAGTACCGAAGCGTAGTGAAAGATGAGAATGTTTCAACTCCCGCCTTTGTAATATGTATGTATCTATGTAATCGATAAAAATTTGAACCCATTTTAGATCAATAGTATATCTGTCCTTGTTTGAAACACCCCCAATAATCGCTGTAAATAAATTTAGAAAAAATTGTTGCACATTATAAAGAAAATTACTGACGTATACGATAAATAAAATATTTTTAAGGATAGATACTAAAGTTTACCCTCGGAGTTTACAGTGACTCCGTCTATTGACATTACCGGTGTACTTATCATGAATGACAGTCCAGGTGCCATCACCATCAACACTATTTATCATAGACTAGAGTTATGATTGTGTAAGTGTTTGTAATCATTGATTATTATTATCAACTTTTTAGTTTAAACTCACAGTATTTAGGAACCCAGATAGGGTCTACGCCAAGTGACTAGGTAACGCAATGTTGTCTTTATGATACGTGGTGTGCCTGTGATGGGTGCTATGTATATTTTGTGGCACACTGTGGGAGCTACTGGTAGGTATTGAAAGTGAGGATGGATTCATGAAACGACATAAAATGGAAAAAGTGTCTAAATCAACGGATATCTGTAGTGGTATGTAGGTATTTTTTGGAAGTTGAAGGACTTGCATGGCGTTAGGAAGTGTTTTTGAGATAATACGAGTTGACGAACTTATAATAGGGATGATTTTTATTAAATCTTATTGCCACATTTGATTCATTTCGTCGTATAGTCGTATGTATTTATGTGTTTTATCTGTAAACTTTTCAAGATTATTCGTATTAGGTACTAAATTGTCGATAAAGTAAGCAAAGTTTACGTTCGTTTAGGGTCAAAATTAAATCTGTTATATTGCTTAGTGTGGTGCAGTCAGTGACAGAGTCTCGGTTTCAGCAGGGTTTAGTTTTTTCTTTATTTTCTAATACATTCTTTATTATTATTATTTTTTAATGCAAAGCTGTTGGTGAATATGTTAAGCTATATTGGCATGTCTGTGTGTGTATTCCTTATAAGCTAGGACATTGCAACCTCTTGTGATGTGTTGTATTGACTCTGTTTTATTATTACTGTTATTATTATTATCATCTTTATCATCTTGTCACCTCTCAACACATGTACGGAGACAGCCGAAGCCGCGACGTCAGCTAGTGAACACGTGTAGTTTCCAGAGTCGTTTCTATTCGCGTTCGCTATGTACAGCCTTGACAGAGCTCCGTTAGCTGTTGCTTCGGTTTTTACACTGCGAACAAAATATCAGTGTGATTTTTACATTGATACCCAGCATACAGACAGACAACCAACTCGACACCCATGGCCGCCTAATGGTGTCTTTCACATCACTACTTGTGTCGTTTTTTATCTACAGCTACCATAAAAAAACAAGTCAGTGATAATAATAAGGGGATAAATTTTCTTTTTTACTTTAACTACTGCAGTGAAAAAAAGTTCATAGCATTTTGCATCTGTTTGAAAATTTTATAATTCAGAGCACGCATTCAAGTCAATATTCGTATCAGCCATCAGCCACTCCGATTATTGTGACAAATCGTTCATACATATTTATGGAATATAATCAAAAACTATCATAAATTGCCGTTCGAAAATATAGTCAAATTACGAATCATTGTGATATACGCGCTTCTGTAATTTTACAAGAAGATAGTTTATTTCATTATGGAAACTTCATCGTTAAGTGATGAAAATAAAATTTTGGCGGTCCAATTTAAATACTCAAATTCCAAATTCTTAAGGCCACTCTTCTGAGCATTCCGATCCTAACAACATTAATTATTTGTGATAGCTTTGAAATTCAAGTTTGCTTTAAACTATTCCGTTTCGCAATACAATACTAACTTAACTTACTTGAAATCTATACAACGAAAGCGGAGGGCGAGAACTTTCCATAACTTCCGAAGAAAAATAATGCATTTTAAATATATGACATATCTATAATTCGATCCTAATTTTTATCGATACTTGGATAAATATTAAGTGAAAACTTCACAATATATATTATTTTAAATAACGAATATAATAAATGACGATAATAATATATAAAAATAATATTATTTTAAATAACGAAGTCTGGTTCCACTGCGTCATCAATTACTTTATCCACGTTCTATTTAATTAAAAGTCAAAGGATTATAATTCACCTTAAAATTAATGAATAGCAACCCTAATAAATCTTAGAGGGCCATTTAAGCAAATAAGGGTAGTTAACACCCACTAAATTTAATCCAGATTATTTGGCGTGAAATAAAACGATTTCGTAGGTGCCTCGAGATTATTTGTTTCCATTGTGTCACAGAGTTGCGGTTCAGTTATATATATAAGTATCAATTTTTGCCGTAGCATTGGCCACTCATAGCATAACATATTAATGACATCAGAGATATGTGATATATTTATGTCATGTTCCAAAATCAACTTGATATATTTACATAATATGCCATTTATATTTCTATATTCCAATAAATATTTAAATAGGTTTTGTAATTTTACTTATCCTTTAACAAGTTCCATTTTTAAAAGCAGCATGTAATCATCATAAAAGGGAAGTTTTACACACACAATGCAGTCATGTTTCCCAACTAATGTAACACTCGTCCCATAATTAAAGTTAAATCACAGAGACTAGAATCAGGAATAAAATTCCTGCTAATATTTCCATGTCTCGACTTTCAAGACTTATTAACTTTCCAGTAGTAGCTTTACAATTCAATATTTCACGTCTCTTGTTTCTTAATAAGTTAACATAATGCAATCTTGGCTTTTCCATAAGAAGATTTCTGTGAATATCAAATTTAAATAACATCATAACTTTTACAAGATGTGTGATTTTAAGTTTGCTGCAAACGAAGAAAGTGAGTTATTCGATTATTGAAATACAAATAAACGAACAAAATTATTTTTATTATTGTACGTTACTGAGCTCCATTTAAAAAAACTAATGTTTCCGTCATCTCCATCGACGCTAACTTTAGCCAAAGAGTGGACATAAGCTTCTTCCAAAATGCATTAGTGAACTCAATCTTTACTTATGTTTGCACCACTCGACAGAACTATTAAACATATAAAAGTTTTAACGAATGAGCGACCCACTGCTTTGAAATGGTATTTTCTCAAAATTATAAATTTTAAGATGTTCTGCTTCACGCTTCTAGCCAACTCAAGTATCGGAAATATGCTGCCTATAGGCTTCTGGCATGGTTTGACGCGTTTTAACCAACAATGACAATCTGGGCTGACATCTTTGCGTACAATTATAAGCACGAAATGGTTTAAGAACCTTTTTACTAGTAGCTTTCTCTACTGATTTCGACCTAAGTTACTTAACTTGGTCAATTGTCCACTCAATTGAATAAATGAGATAAAAATCGAATAGATTAGAGATGTAACGGATATGAATTAGATGATATAGGACTTGTAAAAAAATATAATGTATATACAAGGTAACATTTTGACTTTTTTTCTAGATATTATTTGGTATTATAATCGTAAAAAAAAAAAAACAAAAATCAAATAATAAAACCGTGTAAAGGTAAAAGCGATGCGGCT
>DWPT01003761.1:0-13995 GCA_018251895.1 Agathymus mariae mariae
ACTCGTTGTTCACCTATCACAGATGTGCAGTAACTTTATTGGGGGTGCCTAATACTTTTGGCCAAGGCTGTATAATGCAACCTAATTTTGGTTGTGCTGTAATTTGAGCAAAAAACCTGGATATACATTTATTTGGATACTTAAAGGGTGCCTTACAACTATGCAAATCTATAGGCTAAAATCAGTAATTAACGATTGTAAGTTTCCACTTACAAAAGCTATAGTTTACCTTATTGCCGTAAGTCGGGCACATAAAAAATATAATATAATAATAAGATAATGCTGCAGTAAATGTTCTCCACCATGTAGCTGTTTAGGCGCAGTGTGATAGACGATTTAAATAAATCCACATCATGTTTATCCGGTATCAAATTGATAATGTTTTTTTTTGAATTGATTTCTAATTTGTTTTTAGATTCATCGCAGCTTATGTTAGGCTACAGTAAATAAACAAGATAATTTTCTAAGTAAATACGTAAATTTCTCGATAAAAATGAATCAGAGGGTATTTTCAAAATATACCACGACATTTCGATTAGTCACTGCACTGCATTCATGGCTTTTTAGTCATGAAGAAAACCATATTGAAGTCGAAAAATCTTAACCCTTTTAAAGCGTAGGATATTATCCAATATTCTAGTGTAGCATAGCGTTGCAAAAATAATAATGACAATTTGAGCTTAATTGAGAAGATGCATCTCGTTACAAATGAGTCATAGGAACCAGGGTTCCGTTTCCGAATAGAATCACGGTTTTTCTCAATCAGTCACTGCGCTTGCGTTGGTTGTGCTCCCCAGCTCCAGCTCGTGGCGGAAACGTGGACGACCGGTCGCGGTGGCGTGCGGCCGGAAAACGGACGTAGATGACGTCGGCGAACGGCGAACCTCATTATTATACTTAGCCACCGGTTATAATATAAATGCAATGCCGCGATGCACCTGACTTGCGTCAGAGATTATGAGTTGTGATTTCTATGAAACGTATTTATTCTAAGGTAGGTATGATCACCTATATGTTTATGTACATCCTATAGGCAAATATGAACCGTACTTTCTACTCATAAAACTGCTTTTCCTCGGGTTCTTATTATTTGTTTATAAAGTGGACAGTCTGAAACGAGATAAATAACAGATGTACTATTTGTTTATGGAGTACCTGAGTACTTTTTGTGTGTTTCCTTTTACATTAGTATCATTATATTAACATAAATAAGATGTAGTTTAAAATATAATTTCAACAATGTTTACTTAACAACGCTATCGACATGTATTTTGTAAATATTTCTGTGAAATACTTTTAGCTGCTACAAACTACGTAATACAGTTTGATTAGGTTTTTCCATGGTTTTTAGGCAATAATTTCAGACTTATGTATCTCCTACGACACGAGACAAGTGCGACATATTTTGTATAAATGAACTACTGTGATGCTCGTCACTGCTCTGTGGCGTCGGTTGATGCATGAGCGAATCGAATAAGCTAACCGGTCGTGCATCGAACGTGATGGGACTGTGCGATGTTGAATTCATTCACAACTTCAAGAAACTATTTTAAAAACGGACGGATTTTGTTATACTACAAAAAATAGTTTCAATGAACGACTGTCCGATCTGACTTTCATACAGTTGTTTACAATTCACAAGCGCGTAGAATAGAACAATGGAGGCAGTAAACGAAACGTAACGGGCGTCCCCTGGCGTTTGGTGTTTACAATAGATACGGAACGTGAGAATGTTGTTTTAAACCAACTTTATCCCGAAGGTGCGTTTCCTACGTGTCCATTACAAAACCGGCACACGACAGACAAACTCCACGTTTGTCGTGTAGGCGGTCTGAAGCAAAGGCGTCATAAACAATGTCTGTTGCCCCGTGTGCCAGCACCGCCAGACGCGTTAAGCTGCCGAACTGGCGTATAATCACGTTGCAAGTTTTAGGCAAGAAATGCAATTAAGAAGTAATTGTTCAGTCCGTGGGAAACGATATTCGGATTCTGTATTTTGTTATACTTCCTGTTATACGTCTCAGGGCTGCCATGCCATCGAGACTGCCTAAAATTGTTCGCGAGAGTTGATTCATACTCATAACTACATAGATTGAAGCGTTGAACCGTTATATGAAAAATCTTTATATATATATATTTCTTGTGTGCACACGCATACGTATATGTCACTGAACTCTTCCTAAACGACTGGACCCATTTTGATGAATTTTTTTAGTGTTTTCAAGAGGATTTGAGAATGGTTTAGATTCACAATATGGTCCACTGGAAAATGATTTTTTGAAAATGGAAATTTTCTACTGGAAAGTTTCGAATTAAAGGCGTGTGTACATGACAACGTCTGTCGGCTCCGCTAGTATTTGATGTAATTTCGTATATAAGACATAATTGTTAGATTGTTAGACTTACTAAGCTTATTTTATTATCTAATAACAGATGGATAGGCAATGTGAGACATGTAGGATGATTGGGATTTAAATAAAAATCTTGCAATTTTGATATTCGTTCTAAATACGATTAATTGCTTGTGTTATTTACAACGAGTTTATTACGTATGCAATACACCTGATATTACAAGAGCCATAGCAACCCATCAAATAGAACGGCAGTTCCATCTGCTTGAGGTCACAATATTATATTACGTTGTCCTCTCATAGGAAGAATATGAAATGTCTCATTTATTAGTCTATATATTCCCAATGGTTTACAAATGGAACTAAAATGTCGAGAACGACTTGCTTGCAGCAGACTCAATAATGCCCGGGTATGACGCAAGTGAATCATAAAAAATTTCAACACCTCTATTTGTAAGTAATTGTCAATGTCGCCCCATGATTATTTGAAACTGGATAGAAAATTTAAAAATGCCGCTCTTGAGAATCGGCTTGTCGAGTTAGTAGTGAGACGTTTATCATTGTGTTGTAAATAAATGTACACGTCGTGTTCGATGAATTAAAATGGAATCTTATGTGATATAATACAATAAAAACAATATAATTACAATGCGATACGATTAAATTATTTTTAGAGTGCAAATAATTAGTAATCAAAGAGAGTCTGTAAAACAGTTTCTAAACAATTTGAGACTAGTGATAATTCTTTTTTGAAAGTCCACAGTTTTATAATACGAGTATAATAATATTTCACTATGTCAGGTTCAGTTAGTCGTAATTTAAACGTCGCGATTGCTCGTATGATCGATGGTGGGCTGACTTCCGGCGGACATAGCCGAGCTTCCGCGGTCCATTGTCCTGCCCCTCCTCATTTAACTGTAATTTAATAACTGAATGAACTTTCCTATCGAACCCTTCAACACTGCCGTTTGCTAGATTTGAAAGCTCAAATTAAAACAATATATAATACATTAGATGTAACTTAGTTTATTTATGATGATTATTCCAAAAATATCGCGCAATTTTTCTAATATCGGCTACCGGTAGATAATGTTGTATTGTAACTCAGTTTATGGAGATTTTTTATAAAAGGAGTGATTTTGATTTTTCATTTAATTTTTGATATTTCACTGGGTATTTCTGTCTTGTTCAAGTTGATTTATTCTACATTAATATCCATTTGTCAATCCAGAATAATACCATCCCACTGTCGGATTCTGATTTACAGTATGAGACAAGAGGATTCGGGCTATATTCAATTAATGATTATACAGGCAGTGACGTTACGGATTACTATATAACTTCCTCTACAGTAATACACTAACACTAATAGATTACACTAATATAGTATAAAAGTTCTTCAAGCAAAATACACAAATTTTAAATTCAACGCCTCAGACACAATGCGGGCCTAAAATGTCTTCATCGGAAGAAATCTATTGTAACTCGTTTTACGTCGAGGCAAGCACAATATAATTATTTGAATTGGTCACGCTTGATTTAAAGTAAAAGAAATTATATTCTTTGAAAGTTTACTGGGTCCGACAAATAGAATCGTGTACTTTCTTTAAATCGTCATTTGGTTTCTTTTTTACGATCCGTTTGAACATGAAAAGGGAAAATCAATAACGCTAATTGGTTCTTAACAGCTACTTGAACGGCCATAAAAACGATTTAATAGTCGAAACAGTCGATTAGGCAAATCATTAGCTATTTAAAGAATTACACAAAACCGGTCCTGAGAACTACTTTCAACCGTTTACAATAAGCCTGTTGTATAACAAACAAAGTGCTTGCTTAATAAGCAGAAGTCATTGTTTATGCTTTGAATTGGTAGGTGTTGTAAGTTTTGTACGATTCAATTGCGATCAGAGCAAAATTTAATTAGGTTTTTATAACTAAAGTTATCTAAGCCATTTTAGACTTAGATTTTTGCTACAAGCTTAGAAAAGTTAGGTACGTTAAGTTCTAAAATCCCTTTAGTCTAAGGATTATCTGTGTTAAGGTTGCTCAGATGTACACAAATATGACATTACAAACCCAATGACAAACATTTGTGTGTCTCATAAATTTCTGCCCTGGCCAGAATCGAACTCGGAACCCCATGCTTGGCAAGCTAGGAAAGTAACAACATTTTCACATTTACTGACATGAAAAATCTTAATGGTGTCGTCAAGTTAAATATATACAAAAAAATTTAAGATTACACATATAAAATTGCACTTAAAGTTATCACCCCAAAACATATGAAACAGCACCAAAACATTGAACATTATAAAATTTTACTTTGCTAATTAATTATTAGCAATTTTCAATTCTATGTGAATTTATTTAATTTGAAAGTTAAACTTAGATATATCAATGAGGTTATGACTACTGCGTGAGCAAATTAAAATATATCATTTGTAATCTTCCCCACAAAATAATGAGTAATACGCAGGCTTGTTAAATTATTTATTTTCACTGCCTTCGGTTTTTCACACTGTACTCTTTGTCTTATAAACCGATTAATCTCGGCGCACCTGTTTGTGACTATCGACCGCTTGCGGCCAGCTCCTCATGCCGACTGCCGTCTCTCCGAGTCTTCAGATCCCTTCTCCCTTCAGTCGTGACATTTTTTTCAAGTAAATGTACTACCCACAATATTACCAAAAATAAATTCTACCGCCATACTTTGAATTAGTGCAAGAATATTGTTACTTTATTTTTAGATTAATTTCACTCAAATTACTGAAACCTTACACATTATATTATCAATATAATTTGTACTTCTTTAATAGACAAGAAATAAATACCAAAAATTTTAAACGAAATTTTATAAATTATATATTCACGAGCATTGCGAATCCGTGACTTGTGTTTTACTGTATATTTACTGTACCGACGTCTCAGCTGTGGTATAAACGTTGTTTTCCTACTTCGTAACACATATTGCAGTGATAATACACTCAAATATGACTTACATCCGCGGTTCCCCAGGGTGTATGGGGGTGTGTCGGCAGGTGCGCGGACGCACGTGCGTCGCAGCTTGGCTCCTCGAATGTGGATCAACATCAAATTATGTATGGTTTTAAATTAAATCCCCTGACAGCCCTCTTACTGAGTATTATACTAGACAAGAACATAGATTGGTGTCATAGCTTGATCGGTAGTGCGATTTAAGATTAACATTGTATAGGAGCCCTCGGTGGTTGTGATAAAGGTACTTAATATCATTGTATAGATATATTATTTTTAATACAAAAGTTTGAATGTCCATTAACTGTTGTTTCCGTTACTTTATTATTGATGCAATAGCAAGGTGGATTGCTTTTCCATTCAAAGCCAAGCCAAAACGTTGAATAAAATAGAAAAATATATATTTCATACCTTCCGATTCCGATAGACTTTGATTAACACACTTTAGGTGAAAGGAAACATTATTGACTAGAAGATATATAAAGAAAATGAAATGGTAAAACCATGTCTATGGTAGAAAAATAAAGAGCGATGATCTAACTAATATTCCACCTCTGTTACACTGCTGTCGTTCACTTGAAATAATAAGTGATACATTGGAAATAATATTAAAAAATCAGTTATATACATATCTCGTAGCTGAGCTACATTGCGGATCGTCCTGTGAACGGCAGGTTTTCCAGGTTCCATTTTTAGCGTCGTTTTCATTTCTGAACTGATGAATATTTTTTGCTGAACTATTGAATGGCTCTAATGATACATCTAAGTATAACGTCAACGCCACGGCACGCATCACGCAATGATACTTCGTTAACATGAAGACATGAAGGTGTACTTTCGTGTTTTATTTGTTACTGAAGTGAGCAGAGACTAGTCGCAGACAGTATATCGAAATTTCTTATAATATTTCTTTTCATTTCCACACGAAGCAAAACAAATAGTATTTCATGTTTATTAAAAGAAATAGACTTTTTTTATGCTTTTGTATGGAAACGCGGCCATTTTTTCAATTAAATTCCAGTCAACATTCGTACTTGTAATTGCACTTTGATAAATTATAAGTTATTGAAAAATATAGTTATAATTAATTGATAACAAAAATATTATAGTATAAACTAAAGATTTCGCTTGTAAATAATAAATAAGATATTTTCAAACGTTTTATATACATAGTTTTCTACATCAAATAAAAAATTTTTTTTTTCTCAAGTGTGGACATACCGTCAATGCCGATCGTATAGTGCTGCGACCTATAAATTTTGATTGGTACATTGCTCAACAAATTAAGATGTAACTTAAAGTAACAAACCAGTTTATCATTAGCATACAACAATATCGATTCGCCGACACGGTCCTGGTAGCAGTTAACTGCACGCGTTGTTGAACATGCTGTACTAAAACTAGATTCATTGTACAATGGCGAACTAAGTAGATCGTCGTCACAATGTCTCAGTGTCGTCTAACAGTGTCTGGCCGGCGACTTGCTACTGGCGACTGTGATTTATGATGTATACTAATAACATAAGGAGAGTACGAGTTCTTTGATTCTTTGAGTACGTGTACCACCTTTTTGAAAAATATACCTTGTTCCCGATAGTCAGGGTATATATTTAATTGTTCAACCCGAACGAAATTGGGACGGGCCGCCAGTATAATATAAATACATAGCATTGTTACAGTCTAATAAATAAGATTCAGATATACATTATGGGTTCTGAACACTCACTGTAAAATCGCAAACCTTATAACATAACTGACGTGTTTATTTGTCTGTCTGTCACATCATGTTTTCGTTGAATTTATAGCAAGGGAAAAATTAAATTTCAGAACACTTAGGTAAACGTATAATTAGGTGACCCAATCAAAGTTCTATAATGTTAATCAAATAATTCTAATTTCGGTGTAGGAATATTCATATAATATTGCATTCATGTGTTATTTTAATATAATCATAGTGTGAGGGGCACAATTTCGAGTTTATTGTTTTAAATGCATAATATGAAAGATATTTTAGTGAATATTCAAGACTTCTGAAATAACTGACCTTAAAATTTTGAAAAATATACATAATACTGCTCCTCTGGTAAAGTTTGCAGAAGAATAAATATCGCTGAATGTTTTTTTTATGAAATTTTATAGTTCCTTTAACTGTTCACTGCTCTAAAATTTGTTATAGGTAAGCTAACTTTCAATTCGCGTGTATTGAAATGCAAAAAGTATGAATGCTCCCCTCAGCTACGCCAAGAAGGTCCACCCTTAAGGGAAGCCGGTCCATACAATCGGCCGGAAGCGGAAGGCGCGTTTCGCGAGATGGTGAAATGCGAACACAGCTGCTACGCCGGTCGCCAGCTGCCTAATAGCTGATTTCCGCTTCGCATCTTCAAGACCGCGGTCCGTTTATACGGTTATTTGCTCGCTTATCACCTGATTGTTTTTTTTTTCTAATGTCACATTAGCGGCAAATTATTCTTCACAAGTTTATTAATGCAGCTGTTCAAATAATATAAGTCAAACTTGTTGCTCGTTATGCGTATCGTAACTTATTCCTCTACGGGTCTCGGGACGTCTCACAGTGAGGGGTGAGGACCATCCAGTACACTGGTCAAGTACCGATTGGCGGATTTACCATATTTGAGAATATTATAAAGAACTCTTAACAATACATCTATATATATATCTCATGATGTTTTCCTTTACTGAATATTTCTAATAGCCACCTAACTTTGAAAACTTCGAGGTAAATGCAGGATTCGAAACACAGTTCTCAGTGCTAGAAACTGACTTTCAAACCTCTTAACTATGTTTGATGTTGTTATCATGTTAATTTTTCGGAGTTATATCTTTTTATATATCAATTGCTTTGATGTAGAAAATATGTAATAAAATTGTCATAGAAAGGTTTTCACATACTCGAATAAAAAATATATCGCTATTTTTAAATCTTTGAAGTAGAATGATTAACATTTGTCGTATAAAAAATAATTTAAGGTCCATAAACTCGCAATTTCCCATCGTTGCGATCTATGGCCTTAATCCACCTAATCCTGAAATAAACCTCGAGTCCATCAATGAGCTCACTCCAGCCCATAATAAATTATTGATAAAAAGAAATATAAAGATTCTATTAAACTTGTTAGTGATTATGTACAAAACACGACATCGAATTAAAACTGTTTACAATACAAACTTCAATAAAACATTATCAACATACTGTGCGCAGTTTAGTACTCTGTATGAATCCCATATGGCAATAACTTACTTGCAGATGTCCCATTAAACTTTTTATACCAATACTTTCTCGAGTGAGTCGCGTGACATCCGCGAGGAGATATTTTTAGATAATTTTAAATTAGTTTACGTGTAAAAAATTGAATCGTTATTTTTAAAAACGCGGGGGTGAGTAGTTAGAATCTCCCGTCGACGTCGTATCATTACACGGATTATAAAAAAATATTTAAATTATTTACTGCATTCGTTAAAAACCCCACTAGAAACATTGTAGGTACATTTACTACATATCTTTAGTTATATTTCCAAGTCCAATAGACGTGGCTGTAGTTTCGTGTGGTAATGGTAGTTATGCTACGCTTTGTTGGGGCTGGTGGAGGTTAGTATTAATTAGTACTCTATTCAAGTGTCGGACTATCTCAGAACGCCTCAAGATATTTTTTTTCTTTCTTTTTATTTCTTGACCGACAACGTTTCAATCATGCCGTTGGTCTTACTAACCTCTATGGACGACGGCGTCAGTTACCATCAGATGGTTTGTCTGCTGGTTGATCGGTTATTAACATTGAGGTTCCTTATGCAACACAGAAACGCTAAAATTTTCCCACTACTCGACCATCCAGCGTTGCATTAATCCGATCGATAACTGAAAACTAATGCAAGCTGTAGGATATTGAGTGCTTCGTTAATCCATGTGGAGTGAAAGCATTGTTGAGTTTGAAGGTGAATAATTAATTTAACTTTATAAACCCGTGGTTTGTTTTTGTAAATAGT
Source organism: Agathymus mariae mariae (assembly GCA_018251895.1). NCBI lineage: Eukaryota > Metazoa > Arthropoda > Insecta > Lepidoptera > Hesperiidae > Agathymus > Agathymus mariae. The sequence continues at coordinate 9,351 of DWPT01003761.1, forward strand.
AACCACGTTACGTTTTTATCAGGCGTTGCGTTAAATTATCATATTTGCCCCAGATACCGAAACTTTCCTAGTGAATCATTAGGAAAAATCACATGAACATTCGTGTAGATTTTTGTAATATTCAAATTTTATATTTTATATTCAAATTTCAGACAAACACAGATAAACTTTGTTTTACTTATGTACATACATTATTATTATTGCTTACTGGTTACAGAGAATTAAAAAAAATAATTGAACAATAATATAAAGAATTACTAATGTTATTTACGTCTGTAAATCAAGTTTACTAACGAAAATACTTCATTTTTTTTGGTTCGAATAATACGGGAACACTCGTATTAACATTGTGCCGAAATGACAGCAATAATCAAATTACAAATGACATCATTCTATCATTCACTCTTAACATTTGAATATGAAAATGAATATGCTCTTCTTTTTATTCATCACTAGCCAACTGCCTTCGTATCGCTTCGGAAAAACTACGCCTTACGCTAAGAAATAGTACCTACATTATTTTAAACTTTTTATTTATGGACGGATTGAAATGAAACGAACTGTAAATAAATATTGAGCATCACTAACTACAATACATTAGTAAAAATAGTAAAAACCATGAAGAAATGGGATAAGCCCTTGTTGAGATTAGCGCGAGCAAACGCACAGATAAACAGGCAAAAATTCGAAAAACGGTTGTTTTGGTTCTATTGCGTTAATAAAGGCCCCTAATAGTAGTTTTTCTCGTATATCCTTAATGTACAGAAAGCGATCAATTAGAATTTTATTATACGTATAGATTAATGGACTACGGATATTTTTTTAGTAGAATATTTTGTTATCATGTTTGTTACATGTTATTTTTCTAGTAGAATCAGGAAACACCCGTTTTGAACAAAACTACCATATACAAAGTCCGCAGCTACTAATTACTAAGATATTTTCCGAACATCTACGTGTAAGGCTAACGAATTTTGTTTTATCGCTGTTTTTTTCTGTAGTTCTTGTGTGGTAGGGATGAAAATATTATTCCATTTTATTTCATACGTTTCGGTTGCGTAGAGCGGTTATTTCATGCGTGCATATTACGTGACTGAATTAATGTTTTAGTGGACCGTATTCAAACTTATGAATTAAGATCTGAAGGTTCAGGTGAATTAAGTCTACGCTACATTCATTTCGTTCTTGTGTTCATGATTAAATCAACTATGGACTCGATGAAGAGAATATAGTTGGAAGTTTGACAAGTTTTTCAATTGTAACTCAAGTAGTTGAGCATTTCTCCATCTGCCGATGAAGCCTCGACATTCGTGGAACCACAAAAAGCTTTCGACTTCCGGCAACCTGCTCCCGTTCCGCGAGCCTTGCACTGCATGTAGTCATACGTCCAATCGCCTGCATTAAAACACAAAAATTTGCATTGTTATCATATTCTGTTGCTATTCACTCAATGATAATAACGCGAATACACTCATAACCGAACCCCGACAACACGTATATAACTACCGAGAACACGTTTAACTAACTGTTAATTCGTTCAATAATTCCATCTTTTTATTCGGTTTTACCATATATGAGATTTGAAGAACAATTTATGAATCGGTTGGTTATAAGTTTGTTTTGAATGCGTCATCTATATTAATACAATAAAATTATATCACATCTTCGGAACGCGTCGTTCTAAATAAGCGATGATATTAATAGGTCGGCAGTTCGCTCTTCTGTTGTACTTGTACGTAAGTTTTAAAAGCGTATCGCAACAAACATTGAAACGTGGTGGACCGCCTAACATCTGTTGGCATTTGGAAGCAAGCGCATACGCGTGTTGCTGTTGCTGCCATCGCGAACCTTAACAAGATGTACCACGTCGAGTGCTACCGCTCTTGTGTAAGTTTTAATGTAATTTTATTTCCGGTCAAGGAACATTCTCGTGGTAAATCTAGTAAGGATTGCAAGGTGTTCCTGAAGTTAGAAACTATTTATTTTATCAGTAAAGTGACTTGAAGTTTGTAGGTAATGGACTACATTAGAAAAGTTTTTTCTCGTTTTGTGCGCTTGATAAGTCGATCTATTTTATTGCACACAAGAGCAAAATAGGTGTCGAATATTTCATTACAAAGAATCAAAGTATCGTTAAGAGCCCATAGATTCTAAAGATAAGTCATCGTTACTTGTAATTCAATTCGACAGAACTGACACACGACACTTTGCAAACAGAAGACTTATAGAAAGCTCCAATAATCTTATTACTTTGTTGTTCAAAATTCACGTAAAATACGATTGAGCTAACGCGCTTTCGTGCCGCGATCCATTGTATTTGGTTCTTAATCCTATTGTCCCTAAGCTTCGTAATGTCCTTGTTTCACAACTAACTAGTATGCTAGAGGTTATATTTTAATATACTATTAATGTACTGGCTACGTCTGGCGGCTATATAAGGCGGATATTAGGATCAACCCACAGTTAATAAATTCATTACAATAATTCCCCGATTTTATGGCTTCAAGGTATGTATTTTGTTCATAACGTGTTTATTGCTAAAATGCCTATTAGGTATTGCTCGCAGTTGTAAGTAAATAAATATTTTTGGTAAGAAACATAATAGCAACAAAAATGGTTCATCTGTTGAAAGTAGAAATATACTAATAATTTATAGTTGATAATAGCCAGCGTTACTTTGCGGAAATTCATTGTTATCAAATTAGTATTAATTTACTTTGCAACAATCCGCAAGCAAACTTTGCGGTTAACATTCGTTGTCTACTCACCCTGATGATGCTCCGTGCTGGTGCGAAACACGTGTTTTCCTTTATGGGAGGGAGGGAGGTTCTATGCACGTATAGGTATACATATACCATCATACATAGTGCTTGTGGATTGTTGCAAAGTAAATTAATACTAATTTAATAATAATTTATGTTTAACGTTCAGGACACAGCGTTTCATATAAATAGTATCCATTTTTCCTCAGATAGCTATCAGAAATCTGTAATAATTATTCACATGGCGTTTAACTTTCTGTAAAAACTTCAGTATAGACTTCTGCTATTCCCCGGAACTACTGTCTGTGGTTAGTCATCGTCATTGATAGAACACGTCCCTACGACGAACGGAACCAGCCTGTCTAATCTATTACATTATCTTCAGTTTACATCACAACCAAAAAAATATGTTATGCGATTGCTACTTACCTCCATCTGATAATAAAGGAAACCTATAAAATGCTCGCAATTTTTCCTCTTTTATTGTTCACTCCTTTAAAATTTAGGTTAATGAGTTTGTTTGTATAATAATACCCACATATCCACACTCTCCAAACCAGAAACAGAGAAAGGGTTATAATTATGACATATATTAAGTACGTATATATCTGCAACAAATTATAAGTCAAATCATAACACTATCAGTTAATAATAATATGTCAGTATATTTAGGAACTTATTATCAATTCGAGTGCACGAGAATGTAACACAATGCATCTATTATAAAGTACTATGTAGCCAGGCAATGAACGTGCCGCGCACTCGCCAAATCAATCCGTATTTGCACTGATTCGAAAACATCTGGTCTCTAGCGGGCAAGGACGACAAGACACCTTGTCGGCAGCCCGGCGCTTATTGTAAACTATCGGAACATTTGCAACATGTGCTTTGGACTTCGCCGTCAATGCATTATGTTTCAACTCGTTCTGCGGTATGCTCAGATTTTTTTTATAAACTATGCCTCAGGTTTATTATGTCACGTGTTAGAGCGTTAAGATTTTAGAGGTAAATTGTTTAAATTTATTAGTCAATTGGTAGATAGATGTCTTAAAAAGGTAAATGAGGTAAAATATTTTAATTCTTATTATTAATTTATGAAATGATGACATAATTTAGATATTTATCTTATCTCTTTTGTCTTAATCTTAATTAATACCTAATGTTGGTTTTAAAGCGCTGCTTAACCTCGAAACAAATTTAAATAAAAAATAATGGCGTCATTGTCGCACCCATATAATTTATTACCGCATGATCATACTAAAATAGTAACGATAAACGTCTGGGAAAAATTATTATCTATTAATCGTACGAAGCATTTGATAATTGGTATTTAGAACCGGATTCATTAGCGGACAAATGAACGGATATGTACTTACCTACCTATATGTTTCGTATAATTTATTTCTACGGTTTGGTCATTATGATTCGCTTTCTTAGCGCTTTTGAATGATAAACAAATGCAAGTATCTGCTAAAATATACAGTTCACGTTCAATTCACGGTTCGTCAAAATGTACGCATATATATTTTTTTTATTATGAAATGTTTTGCGCACTCAAAAAGAAACCATTTTGTTACATATTAAGACCAGCTATAAGTATCCCTTCATTGAATTATAGGTCTTAGAGAATGAAATGAATACAAAAACAATCTACTTATTTCACATAATTTTTGTCGTTCAGTTTCTTCAAACAAATAACATTAATAGAATAGAAGAACATAACATGATTAAAAAATAATAATACTCTAAATAATTATATTTACAAGCACGTATTAGAATTGCACAGATCAACCTATTATACGCATTTTATGTATCGTACGCGTTACCTTCTGACATAGATTAGGGCGGGTCCAAGGGTCGCAAGGATAAATCTGGGGCTGCCG
>DWPT01003762.1:0-13994 GCA_018251895.1 Agathymus mariae mariae
CGATAATATTTTGAAACATGCACTAAGCAGGAAACATGAACTACACGGTTAAACACGTGGGCGATAGTAGGGCAAGACCTAGTGCATTAATAATGTTATGGTTGCGCGAGGACAGCGTAGCCTCTACAAAGTAAAGCTAATACACAAAATCCTCAGTAATGCTTGTATAAGGCGATTGACAATCTCATAAAAAAAAATGAAACTGGCAAAAAAAAAAATTTCGTTATCCGTGTTATTTACATATTTTTATATTATTATTACAGTGTTATATTTAGATTGCAACTTTTATATCTATTGTAATTAATATGATATATGACATGATATTTTTTTTTATAACATTAAAACTGTGGTGTTACCGGGTATCACACATAGACAAAGCACTTATAAAACATTCCAATTAACTAATATCATAACATAACTATGTGACGATAATTTGGTAATATTTACCGATTCGTAAAATAATTATGGCTGAAGTGTTACAAAAATGAATAAATTATAACACTCAGTTTAGAAGCTCAGTTGGTAGTCAGTTAGTTTGTCTGGCAATCTAAGTATCACGGGTTTGTTAATACACGGGAGCAGATTTAATGTAGTAAAACTATTTAATCGTAGTACATCTTATTCAATGTACTTGTACAATAGGTATCGATTCGTAAGTACATTTGTTGCTATGTGTAGTGCATCTTATTAGCATTATTTCTCTGACGAGTGTCCGGACATTGGACCGTAAAGGGAACGATGACTGATACTATTGCTGCATAATGACTGCCCTGCCTCTTCTTATTGTGTTACAAGTGGACAAAGAGTAATGTATATTTTCAGTCTTACCACCTCTGTAATCTATAGATATAATAAAATTTTAACTGATCGATTTCTGTACATGAACTATATATAAGAAAAAATATTATTACGGGCCCTTATTACGCAATAGAACATAAAACAATAGGTGTTAGAATGTTTGTCTGTTTGTCTTTGCGTTTGTTCCCGCTAATCTCAGAAATGGTTTAACCGATTTTGTTCTGGTTTACACTAATGTATTGCATTAAGCATCACTTAATACTTTAAATTTGTTTCATTGCAATCTGTCCATAACTAAAAAAAATATTAATTAATATATGTATTTCTTATTTACAGAACGAGAAAAACCTAGAAAAATGCAGATGCTTTTTTAAGTGTAAGGTAGTTTTTCCGAACTGAACCGAGGGCATTTGCTGGTGAACAGTACTACACTTCAACATGGACAGTTGGACACCAAGCGTCGAAAAGTTTACTTTCTATCAAGTGTTCGCTGTTATCAAATTAGATCACAAATAACTATACTGCGTGATTTGATAGTGAGGGTAAGACACGAGAGTGAGGTTCTTCACTGTAAGAATGGTTTTTCAAAATGTCTGTATATAGTTTCACAGAAAAATCGTAACGCCATATTACAAAATTTTGTTTGTTAAAGAAAGTACAGTTCAAGAATTTAAATTTGTATTTGAAAAACACTTGTTAGATCGCAACAACTCATAAAAGTAAACCGGAACTACTTGCCAAATATCACTCGTATCATGCTACAACGCACGGAGTATAGTCGAGTTTTTTTTTAATCGACACAATATAATATTTTTTTTACGATTTATTACTAATCTTGCTGTTGACATTGCGCTGTCTCCACATTGGTTAGTGGTGGCACCCCTGGTCTGTACCAATGCAGGTAGGGCCATGAGGAGTTGTAATCAACTTACCATCAAACGACTATTTTTTTCATATAAAATAAGTTAATGATTGGAAACAATCCCACCTGGTGGTAAGTTGTGATAAAGTCTAAGATGTTAAGCGCAATAAGTTATTACATATAAGCCTATTCACTCTTCTGTTGAAGATTCCCACATCAGTTGCTTGTTTAATGTAAAATATCCTTACACTAACGCTATACTTCATAAATTGCTAACTTAATATATAAAACGAATTTTCCATATTTCGAATTTTAAGAGCAGCCCTGCAAATATAATTGTATTAATTAAACACAATTGCACAATAACCTACTCTGCGACTGTCCGATCAAAGAAGGCTAAATAAAAAACAAATCGAACATAAACATATACAGCCATTTCAATTCAATTACTTCTTTATCGTTCATCAACAATTGTAACGAGTGCTTAATTTTCGCGGCACTCCAATAAAATACTGACTTGTGTACATTGGGCTCGTATAACCGGAGTAAACTGTTACTTATGCCGTCAATAGTGAATTGTATGGGGTACGTTTATTTTCAATATAAATGAGTCAAATGGAGAACAGTTAAAACATTGTGAAATTGACTCTATTATTTTAATGATTTTTCAATGGTAAGGTAAAACGCGAAATATTTTTTTTTGTTAACATCGAACTGTAAATCACGTTGGCGTACCGTATTGATTTTATCGTACTCTGTGGCTTTTACAAAACTAAAGCTTGTTCAGAAATAGCCTGTGGACTCCGCAAAATTCAAAATCAAAATAAGAAATCAATTGGGCATTTATCATCAGGTAATCTGTCTGTACGTATGCCTGCTTAATCAATAATAAACTATTATCTGTTTTTTATTTATTTAGTTAAAGTATATACTGGTTTATATATTTACAACAGATCACCTCCATAACTGCCGCAAAGTTGAGATATAAGATAACTAATATATGTGTTAAACCCTGTAAAATTTATTAATAGTGTTAATAAAAAAATATTTGTGAGATTATTATTTAAGACTAAGTTCTATTTAAGTATTAATTATTGGTACAAATACCATAGTACCAATTGTATTTCCAAATTTTTGCTTTGAATTTACGATATTATTACAGTAAGTTAGCGGCGTACAATTTTTTATTTTCAGGTTAACTCTCCATCGGAGCGGTTGATGGATGCAGGGGCATCGGTATCGGGACATCGCATCGGAACGTACGCACAATGTCCAATAAACTAGCCGATCTTATCTGATGCAGTAAATGAATCAGTGCCTTCGGTTGCATTTCCAAACTTAACACCGCGAGCTGCTAATTTATGAACTGAGCAGGGCTCGTTGTACGATGTACTTACTTACTTACGTCAACTAAGTGGTCGTATGTAGTGAAGCCTTATCATTCGTGTTGGCTTATAACTTACAACTTTGTTCGTTATTCATAAAGTATGTCACATAAAGCTCATTTTAAACCGTTCAAAATTATCTTTTAAATCTCACAAATCTATATTGCTTTGTGCCTATAGATGTGTAAATATCTCTAATGGTCATAAATGGATGAAATGTTATATCGTGAATATGTGCAATGTTATATTCCTCAAGTGAACATTGTTATGGTAAGTGAACATTAACTTTCATATATTTTGCTTTGCTTCTAAAAAATAGTCCAAAGTTTACTAGCAGTAACTATTCATGTACCATTAAGGCAGTTAGTATTGAATACAATAAAATATTCATAAATAATGACGGAAACACAGGACTGAGGAAAAAATCACATAGCAAGGAAACCTGTACACCTGAGAGTTCTCCATAGGTGTGTGAAGTCTGCCAACTCGCACTTGGCCAGCGTGGGGGACTATTTCCTTAACCCTTCTCATTGTAAATGACCCGAGCCCATTGAGCGGCAATGCTGTAGTGCCCGAGCTGTAATGATGATGATGATGATAATCTATTATAGTAGAAGATAGAATAAATATTTATCTGGACCGTAAATTGCTGTCGTAATACTGAATTTAAGCTGGAAACCTCTGAATATTCGAACACTGCTGTTACATCGTATTAAAATTTTCCCCTACCGCTTCACTGCTATTCATTTACTTTTGCCCTGCATTCGCTCTCTGTCCACGTTTCCGTTAGATACGTAGATCTTGCGCCATTTAATGGTTACCTCACATTGACAAGACAGGAACAAATATCTATCCCTTGACGGTAGTTCGCTTGTATTATTCGTCTGGGTCGGAACCTTCATTATTTTCTCTGGATTAACATGTACTCAAGGGATCACTGATGTAATCTACAGATGTTCTGCAATAACTTCATCGAGGCCTACAGCCCGAGGGCATTTCACAAAATTAGTTTGATAACAGAATTAGTACCTTTGTATGATAACAGAATTAATCTCTTTGTATTGGTCTGCAGTTTAGTTTCGCGGTCCATTTATCAATGTGTCGTTAAATAACTTACTTTGAATATTAGAGTCAGTCATACTTACAAATGTGACTTTTTATTTTAGTCACTTGCATAGTGGTTAGGTTAAGTTTACAATGACAGAGAACCTGCTAAAAAGAAGTTAAGTGGAAGAAGTTCACCCATTTCTTTTTAGTCAGCGATACATCTGTGTTACTGCTTGTGTTATATAGGTACATTGGCGATAATGACCATTTATTACTACTGGGCCGTCATAGTCATTGGCACCACAATAGTATAAAAAATTAACTTGGTTATGTGGCTATGTAGCTATAGGTAACAAATTTTGTGGCCCACTCCAAACAGGACGAACTTAAATAGACATTAACAAGAGTCAAACGTGGGTACGAACAATATGTGTATTGTCAGGCTATTTGAAATCAAATGGAGTTCATGTTAATAAAAAGTCGTCGGATAATGTCAGAATGCTCTTAGCCGTATGATTGGCTTACAGTTTAAACATACTACTTAAAGTTGGTTGATTATTGTGCTTTTTAGTGAAACCCATGTTCTATGCATCGTAAACATGGCACTAATTGTCAGTATATTGGCGAAACGACGGCTACATCGGCGATGCCGCGTAAAAAGTAATTTCTCGCCTAGATAAGAGTCTTCTATCGACACTGTACTGTAAAATGTGAACAGGTAAAGGAAAATGTGGGTTCTTTATCTGTATTTCACACAAGTATACAGTCATAAGTTTGTTTACTATCGATACTTGAATGAATTATTCGTATAGTGAGTTGTTTTTATGGTTATTTTCTTCAATTGTGAGACATACTATTTGAAGTGTTCTTGCCTTACCTCGTTTCTATTACGGCCGGTAACGCATATAAGATGCGCTCATCATTTACCGTCAGGTAGCCGTCTCCTTGTTTATCAGTTGTTGATATAAAAAAGAATATTATCAAGAATAAGATTATTTTTTAATATTAACATTCAGTAACTATTAGAACGGACCATTTGATGATATCCATCCACGTCACCACATATACACACATATACAGGCACACTAACAGTATAGCCATTACTTACGTTACGACAATATTCACTATATATCTATATTTGTTTACTATAGTTCTTGGTTATTAGCTTTTAGCGATGTAGTATATTTGGAGTGTATTTGCCTCATAAACGTTCACACATTCACAACCCCGCACTAAGAAATCTGCTACGGGTGGCATAGACAAATATGAACATCAAGAAATCAACCATGACCCTAGAATAAAAATTTATCTGTCACAAAAATGTCTTCCCCGGCCGGGAATCAAATCCGGGACCCATAGCTCGACAGGCAGGGTCGCTACTTACTGGACTACGGGGTCGTCTAATCAATCTCATCAGTTCTTCAATTAAAACGCAGCGTCTTAACATTATCGCCACCAGACATGTTTCAGATATCTGGAAACGATTCTAGTGATTTTTGAGCAATACAGGTATTTTTTTCACCAAAAGGAGCTTTATGTATTTTCTAGTGGGTATCGCAAATTCTGCTTAATAACCTTAACAATTGTTTTAGTCATTTGCTTTTGTTGATTATCGTCGTTATTTCCAGGAAATGAACGTTCGGCCGATGCTCCCACACGTCATTACAATGACATTACCGATTTATTTCGCTACACACGAATGCACGGAAATAAACTTGGTGTCTATAAAGACTTTATTACATCTCTTTACTTATGGCAAATCAAAAGAGCTCTATGATATTGGCATTGTATGTAGATAAATATCACAATTGTGTCATAATATGTTTTTAGTACATTTGCGGATTTGATTGCGAGCTTAATGGCCAACCGGAATATCGGAAGTTCAACGCGGGTTAACAACAGCAATCTGAAAAAAAAAAACAGGACCAGATGCAAGAGACTAGGACCGATGACTTATCAAGCTCTCCTCAGCATGGAAGTGCTTAAAAAATTTGCTTCTAGCAATCACCCATTCAACTACGAACTGCGCCCAATTGCGGGCGCTGACTTTAGCTTTTAACTCTAGCTGACTCGATCGTTTAAAATTGACACCTGCTAAGAGTTCTTCATGTTGACAATATGGGAGTTGTAATATTTACAGATTTCATTAAATAGGTATTCTCGAAATTACATTATTCACATTTACTGTTACGTGTGTGATTTTAGAGCTTGGATTTATACCTAACACAGGAAACCGTCTGGCTGCACAGTTTAAATAGAACAGTAAATATTTGACACAAAGCAAAGGAATTTTTTGTTGCAACTTCTTGTTACACATTAACTAGCCGGTCGGCACAGTAATAGTAATGTATTTAATATTGATACACAACTGACAGATTTCTTGAACGCAGAAATAAATCGATCTCATTTACTAATTCGCTATCTCCCGAGAGAAAGATCATTCGATTCCTCGTAGTCGTCGATCATTTAACTCGTTCGCGACGGCGACGTGCTTTCGTTTGAAAATTGTTTTATTTTCTCCATCGCGAATACCCTGCACGTGCCACTGAGATAATTCTATAAACGTTTCAAGGAACTCACCTTATCTTTATATGGACATCCTTTATGCGGCTCACATTGCAATTTCGTATTCATAAATTATACACTACATTAGTATGCAATTTCTATTTTTGTTTTGTCGGAGATGGATGCCATGATGATTTTTCTTCTTTTGTTGGACGTACAATATATCAAGAATAGCTTATTGTTTTGCACGTGCGATGCCTTTTATTATATTCTGCTACATTCTTAAGCTTTTAAAGCTTATCGGTATTGTTTATGTACGCTCAATCGTATAATGGTTATTAGACTTGCAGAAAACGTCATTCAGTTTACTAATATTCTATAAATTATCTGGTGTTTTATTAAAAACTTGTAAGTATTATATGAGTTAAAACAAAAGTTTGACACTAAAAAGTTGAATACCAGTAACGTCTTGTTGTTGGCTGATATAGATTCAAAATATTGATCGATTTGGGTTTTGGTAAATTTCGTTAAGATTTATAGTTTCATAATTTAAATAAATAATTTTTAACTTAAACAGTTCTAAACATAGTCAAAAGTGTTACGTGGTCATAGTGATACAAGTCATATAGGAACGCAAGTACAATAATAATATCGAATTGCAGATAATATTTTATCGATTTGATAATCGTTTATATCGAAATATCGAAATAAACTAGTTGTTCTGTTTCTGTATTTGGACTGCATTTGGTTATGACACTCAGTTACAAGTCCCTAATATTAATTAGGGAAAGTAAGTCCACATTATATTTTTCGTAGGGCTTCGAAGTTTTATCAACATTTAGATGCCTTTTTAACGTCTGCTCGTGTACAGTTTTTACATGCGTTACTGTAAAAGGTCATAAACAATGCCGCATACATATTTAAGTACAAAAACATACCCTTCCCTTGCTGCAGTGTCTAGTAAAAAGGTGGGTATTTAACGCCCGTGTGCTGGTTGTATTATTATCTTTACACACAATCGCTTTTAGAAATGAAAGTAGCACGTGGAAGCGACCTTATAAGGTACGTATGGCATTTAAAGAATACCTGGTACACTCAATACGCCGCTCAATGCAGGTTATGCAGTGCTCATTTGGAATAAGTGCGCCATATCTAGAGAAAACTAGAGTCTTGGAGATTTAGAATCGAGTTTCTGTGAGAGTTAGTTAGTTGCAATAAATATTAACAATGTGAATAAGCGAACATGCTTAAAATACTTTGAAAAGAAAAAAAAAACACTTTATAGTGTTCCAGAGATAGATGCCGCATTATTTAAAATTAGGTCTTTTGGCTTTCTTTAACAAGCACAAATCCTTTAACAAGTAGTAACACACTCCTTAGTAGCACAATCCTTTTTTAACAAGTAGTAACATGTACCGTACAGATACTGACTGACACACAGTGACGTTATAGTCAATATACGGAGATGTGGATGTGTGTTAAATTAGCAAGTATGTCAGCCTGATTATACGACAGAAGCACGAACTCCAGGAATCTGACTCTGCTAAGCAGTGTTCGGGAAACTATTATGAATATTTTTGATCCTTATTCTATTTTTTATTTTTCATCCAATATTCCTTTGTGCCTGAAGTCGAAAGTGTATGAGTTATGTATGTAACAGGCAGTTGATGTAGACTTTAAGACAAATTCTGGTGACTATTTTATGATTTACATTTCACGGTCGTCGACATCTGAAAACGTATTACCAATGATGACTTATGGATACGAGACGCGATATTTGTTCTGGGACTCAACCGGAGGCTCAAAGTTACAAGCTAACAATACTCGCTGTATTAACCAAATGAAGTAGCAAAGGGCAGGCAACATCGTTTGAAGGACTGATAACCGATAGTCAAGAATACTTCTTGAATGATGTCCACGCTTTTGTAATAAGTGCACAGATCAGCCACAATCAGGTGGACTAATGACTCGAAGAGAACAATGGAAACCGTTGAATTCAGAGGATCCAGTTGAAGTCAGGATGGAGTCGATTACGAGAACCCTGTGTACAGCAATGAACTTCAAAATGCTGCTATATAAAACATATAAAATTATACGAATGACATCAAGTAACTGTATTCGGTGTGAAATCTAAATTACATGTTTCATTATCGGCTCCTAATCCTATTTGATGTTGTTGTAGCTGGTAGTAGAGCGTTAAATGAAAGGCGTTGGACGTTAATTAAGTAATATTTATTCCGGAGCACATAGCGCGGGCGAGAGCGCGCACGACGCGGCGTTGTAGCCGCAGCGCGGTGCGGTCGATGCGCGCGCGCGTTCCGTACGCTGCACACTCTACCACCATCGTCGTGTTGCACGACTCCTGTAATCATGACATTGTTATTTACGTATAACTTTGTTAGCTTAAATTATACTGGAAACTCAAACGCTATTCTACAATTAAATCTAATGTAGAACTAGACTTAGAGGCGTTTTGCTTACTTTTTGTCGTATATTGGTAGCGGTGTTCGTATTTACATGATTATCAATTCAACAATTTGAGCCTATGTAAGTATCAGTTTAAAAGTCGCTTTTATATATCATCAGTGTACGTACGTTTTTAACTAAATAATATCAGCATAATAATAACAGCTACATTAAGGGCTAAAAAAAGAATTCAATGAGGTATAGTTAAATCATGGATTATAATTACTGTCGGGTTATTGATCGAGAAAATGGGTTTTCATTTAACACTCCCACACACATACTCTTTACTGGCAACAAGAAAAATGATAATGAGAAACAGTTATTAAATTTTGAAAATTTAGATCATAATTTAGTTAAATAATTCATTTTTCATACCGCTCAAAACCTAGTGACTTCACTTATGTGTACTCTGTTTACGACACCTGTATATTCGCATATATATTATTGTTAAGTAAAATGAAATTAGTATGATTTATTAAATTAATATTTTTATGAACAAGAGCGTAGTATTTTCGGTAATATTACAATACAGTTAACGTTTATTTGTATAATGCTGAACGTGCGCTTCCCGTGCGGCGCGGCGTGCCCTCTACCGCGCCGGCGCCGCCGTTGGCTCGTGTCACGACTCTGTACGACACGACACGACGCTGTTATTTAGGTAAGTGAACTGTTACCTGTGGCCACTGGTAAGGCACTTGCTGCTGCATAATCATTTACAAAGGCCCCCTTCTGCATAATGTTATTACATGTATTTCATATCAATAACTTTTTATGTTGGAATTTCTGAAAGTCTTTTGACAATATTGCCGAAAATATTTGCTTTATACAAAATTTTTCATGAATGTATTATTTTAGTATTGCGAATATTACACTACGATTGCGAAGTTTAAATAAATTTTGACAGTTTATTCATATCTTCTATAGACAATTTAAGCAAAATCTCAATTTATCCTTTTTATGGGTGCTCATATAACGTTACTCCATACAAGATATTAGTTAGAACGAATCCAAGACATTTGCCATTATTACCAATAGTGGTTTGCGAGATAGGTTGACGAACTTCATAGCAACGAGGCAGACTAGAGATATTATTGATAACACGTTATTTACATAAACGTTCGGAAACGTGCTGTGAATTTTGTACTGAAATAATTGCTGCTTCTCTGTGAAACCAATTATTAAAATGACTTCAAAGGAACATGTCCAAGTAATCAAGCTCTTGTAGAGACTATTATTTATAATTCCGCTTTTTTTAAATAAAAAGTTTAACGCTTTGTCCTCATTACGGTTTAGATGCTGTGTTTATGTACTATGTGTCACACTATATAAATTGTCTTTACTCATGACCAGCAAACTAAGTCGACATATATTAGTTATAGTAGGTAAGTTTACTTGTCACTGGAATTTTTACTATATGTATATTTATTGGATCCATTAAACAGATGAACTCTCATTAATTCTAGGGGTCTTCAATCAACATCCGAAATTTGCTCATTGCCGGTTGGGATTAAAACGCTTTATTCATTCTCACAGTGATACTAAATCCATATTATGTATTTAAACATAATATTTACCTTGTAATGATTTAGTTGTACTTCGTCGTACGGCGCTGACCATCCGGCAAACCCAGAGGTTCCCAAGCTGGCCAAAGGGTAATGATTAAATGCTGTCAATACTTTCTTAGTATACATTAAACTTTTACTATAGTACCCTACCGGACTGACTATAGCTGAACTGACTATATGGCGAGCTAATTTTGGCACAGGAATATCCCTCTTACATTTGTGCTTCCCATAAATGCTATTGCTTGAAAGAAGAATTTCTTGAATTATTTCGTTACTTAAACTATTTGTATCGTCTACTAATTCTATTTCGTCTATTCCTATTTTCTTCTGCTCCGTTATCCGAACGTCATCTCGTTTTACGTAAACTTTATCTTGAGTAATATTTACATTTTTAGGCTTATAATTACGTACATCTTGCATAAAATCAAAGAAAAATACATTTTGAACTAAAATAGCGGAATATCTCACTGGATCCCATCCTTTATTAACTAAACGTTTTAGAAGTCCCGACAACGTGTATGCTTTTTTAGGCAAGATTATTTCATCTACATCTAATGGAGATATAAATACAGATTCTCTTATATTTCTATACAAACAGTCATTATAGGTTATAATGTGATCCCTACGTCGTTGCCATAAGGATCTGTTCGGCTTATGTTTAATAGGAACTTGAAATAATCTAAGGAAGCCTGACTGTCTATAATAGAGTAATATATCTTCCATCTGCTGTGGTATCCTATCTATATAAATATCTATTATTTCTACCCCGAGAATTTTGTTAGTTTCAATCCATTCAATTAAACTTTGCGAGATGTCTTTTTCGAACATCATGTCCTTGACGCAGACAGTAAATGTTCGTTTGTAGCTACTCTTGGTGGGTTGTATGACGAAGCCATTTGTGGGGTCATCACAAGGCTCAGTGACGATTGAGACTATTGAAGGTTCGAATAGAGGTTCAGTTAATGGACACGTGAGAAGAACGGGTGTTTCGACTTCCGAAGAAGCTGCGTCCCATTCGTGCCACCAAATCGTGATTGGCTTCGCTGCAACTACTTCTACTGAATCGTCAGCAGTTTTGCTGAGCGCGCGTGTTTGACAGAACAACGACTCTTCATTTGATAAATTTCGACCTGTAACAAAATAATATTTATAATAATGATTAGTTAAGACAATCTTAGAATATTTGTATGATTGTGTTGTATTATTATACTCTTTAGTATATTCTGGGTATCAGACAATGATGTACAGTGGATGAAAATATAAAATATTCTTATTAAACGAAAGATAGTAGTAGGTAGTTACTTCAGAAATGTTACGAATATAATTTATACTAATATTATAAACATGGTTCGAATTTTCTGAGTTTCTGTGTATGTTGAAGATAATATGAACTACAATACTGATTTGAAAAAATATTTTGCCATTTGAAAGGTACATAATTCCTTAAGATATAAATTAGCTAGAAGCATAATATTGTCATTGATGTCTCGATCAAGGGTAAAAATGTTCAAAATAAATCATCTAGACGTATTTAATATTCGTAGTATCTACTTTTAGTAGATAGATAATTTTTCAACACAAGTCGGGGCTGACAGCTGGGTTTAATGAATAAAATAAGTAGATTTTGAATTACATTACCGTTAATAAATAAAATTATATAGAAAATACACATCCATTCTTAGTACTTGTAGAAATATTTTTCAAGAACTTTATCCTGATTTCTGTACGGAGTTTTAGTCGTGATAATAAATTTTGATTATAATCTCGAAGCTTTGTACCGTAAACTACAAGATAGAGAGATTATAACTTGCACTTTTCACAATATTTGTATTTACTTGATAAGAGCGTCGTAAAATTTGAAAAAAAAAATTGAAATAAAGTAGACCATGCCGTATACAATACATATCATCAAAAAACACAACTCCGCTAACTTTATATACGATTATATACTTTAACTTTTATAAGTAAGCAAAGAGATTATTTTCCTAAGAAATTCCTTCCAATAAATTTTGACTGCTCTGAATGCTAAGCAATGACTTTTTAAATACTAACGCAATTTTGTCGATTTATCACGCTCGACTAGCAATTATCTACACATCAGAACATTATCTACGCCAGAAGTGTTTGCACTCAGCACTAGACTAATGTTTAAAATACATCACAGGAAGGATAAGCTATATTTATTTCCAACTAGTTTACATTCAACATAATTAACTGCCTCTTCTGCTATACAATTTAATCGTACTTAGCGTGTTATCTAGTCGAGGGCGTAAAACGTTTTGTACTTAATCTGTGCTATGGATCCAGTAAGTCACACGGGTGCTCATTAAAATATCCGATCTTACTAAACGATGAACAAACTCTCAATAAAGTACTTTTAAATTTTATCAAAGGTGAGACGGCAGCGAGACAAAAGTGTCCAACAAAAGTGTCCGAGGAAAGTGGCCGGCGCGACGTCACTGCGAGATAAGCGCACACTCATTTGTCACCGCGGTCGAGCGTATGCGTCGTGTAAATTCCATCCCGGCCAAGATAAACGCCTCTCCAGTACTGCAGTGACGGCCGGGATTAAAACAGCACGCTTCCAAGCTTTTTCCCTTTTTAGCTATATAAACGATTCATTTGTGCTCGCTACGTTCGATTTTTGAATTTAATAGAGTCACAGATCGTTATGTAACTTTACATTTCTATGAGGTTAGACTTCTTACAAGTGAATATTTGGTTGAAATTGGTTTTACGTTAATGCGCTTTACTATTTAGCAGATAATAAAAACAAAAACTGTTAATAGGGTGTCGTTGTAGCCACGCACTAATATAATCTAAAATAAAAATAACTATTCGGTATAAGGGAATTACCGATTTCCTTTCATTTGCAGTTACAGATTAACTATAACCAAATATATAAATTGCTATGTTGTAGGAAGCTCCAGTACGAACGGAGCGATTGAAAACCGTTGTAATGATAGCCCCTAGGAAACGCCGCACGATCTATCTAATGCGGTATACTGTTATGCGATCGAGAAAATTAATGTTACCCATGGATCTCTGGGTAAATGATCACTTTCTGAGAAAATAACCAGAGTCTGTTATGGTTATGGCTGTAGTCTTCCCCTCGAAGTTAATTTAGGATAGAAACGTGCAAAATAAGTAGGTAAAAATTTAAACATAATATGATTTATAGTGTTTCAAAAGTTAATTGTTTTCGGGATCCGTAGACGATTTCTATTTGTTTGAAAATAGTTTTTTTTTTGGAAATTTCTGTATTTGTATCCTTTATGCAGTTTGCATAGGATCGAAAGCGGGCCGTCTCGTTAGGAACTAGTATCAGTGCAAAACTTGTGCAAATCTAGGAAGACAGCGGACAGA
>DWPT01003763.1:0-13994 GCA_018251895.1 Agathymus mariae mariae
AAAGCCAATAGCTGTAGGTAATTTCAGTAGGTGTCTCTACACTTTGACTAATGTAGACCGCCATTTACTCAGTTAGTTCACTAGCAGACGTTGTCACCAACGCGAGCGAGTCACGCACGCAACACGCTACGTAACTGCCGTTGATCCCACATAATAACACAATGATTGATCGTTGTTAACACTTACTTCATCACGTGTGAAAATACCACGCGACCACAAACCGTATTAAACTGTTAATATTCAATGAGTAGTATTTGTGTGTTAGCAACATTTTTTTGCGGAGAAATACATACAGTTATATTGATATGGATACAAACATGAAGTATAAAAATCTGGATTGTTCATTTAATAGTATGAGAACATTGTTAATAGAGCAGTTTAAGATATATTATTGGAGCGGTTCAAAATAAATTAAAACTTGGCATGTTGGCATGTTGGTGCATTGCACCAACTTAAGGTACGCTAGCATAATTGAAGTGTAAAAGGTAAATCCCTAAGGTTAATAACTACTATGGAAGGCGAACAAGGCTTGTCCAAACTTTATACAGTGAAATAGATGGTGTACACGATGATCCAAGACACAACTTAAAAATATGCTTCGCAAACATTATTTGTGTCCATAAATTATATATACTTGACGAACTTATTAAAATTTCATATATGTGTATACGTATTAAATCATCCACGAAAAGTGCACTTTGTGAACGGCTTTCTGACAAATTGTCATATATTTAGTTTGGCAGAAAATAGATATGTGTATAAAATGTTGATGATATATGATAATAATAAAGAAAAAAATACCGTTTACGGTATCTATATATAAAGCATCAAACGACCTTGCGGTCTATCTGATGTTATATGGTTAATACAGCCCACACAATACTTCTGTAACCAGTCAATAAATAGCGTTTTTGGGTTTTAGTTATAGAAGTTATGCTATTTCCCAAGATTTACAATGAATTTTTATAAGCAAAAAATACGAATTTATTGCATAAAAACTAGAGTGTTTTTACAAGTATTATGCGTTTTATATTAGAATTTTTATCCAGATCCAAACTGTTAACTCGGTTGGTTAGAATGGTCATGATTTTGTCTCAGATTCACATTTCTGCGCATTTATTTCGTCATTTGGCAAATGTGACGTTTTATCGAAGTAAACAAAATCAGAACACAGATAGAAATTGATAAATATGTTCTATTTTAAAAGTTGGTTAAAAAAACAGATCACTGTAAATATACAAGAGTATAGACAGAAATTTTCTTCCCCGTCCCCTATTTTGTTTTACCCTTATTTAACTTTAGCTATTGGAGGCTCATTGAGAGTTAACGAAGTTATCGCGGGACATCGAAGGCTCGTTCCTCGTTTACAAGTGCTAACATAAGAACATTTTGTAGTCGGAATGTAAAATATTTTTAAGAAGACATGGTCTGTTATTCAAGTAGGATTGTAAAATTGTTTTTAACATAACTATTTATTATGATAATAATAATTATTATAATACTTTCGCTTAAAGTGTGGTTATACAGTATAATAAAATAGAGTTTTATGAAGTAAAATGTTGCAGGAACATTAGACAATTAAGTAACTTTGAACATTTTTTGTCATTCTTCTTCTTATTCACATTAGTAGTAACAAAATGCAAGAGAACAAATTTATTAAAAACAAGTGGTAAATTATTGATACCATATTTTGTACCAAAGACTAACTTTCAGCAACAACTAAACTGCGAATTCATTTTGAAAACAAAACCCACCTAAAGCTGTTCTACGTTGCAGCATGGAGTGACTGATTGAGTGAGTGAATTAGTAACAAATTATCGCAGATGACCGACCCCATTTAAAAGTTTTACAATTGCACACGGCAACATTTTGTAATGTGATGTTATACAATACTTTTCAACTTCCACTATAAAACGTAACTGCGTAATGGATGCGCCTTTTGAGATATTTCGTCACGGTTTTTTCGGGACGGAATTACTCTCATACCTAGTTTCATAGTAAAGTTGCAATCAAGGGTATAGTAGTATGTTTTTATTTCAAACGTGTTAGTTGAGTGACACTTAGAATTTGGGACGTTTCATAAGTCCTCAAAAGCGAAAAAGTCGTGCTGGTAATGCTCGTAGCTGTGCATTCAATGACGAATTTACCATTTTTCCGGGCCCAAGTGGAATATATATAACGGGGCTGTTTTAACAAAGAACCACGAAGTGGGAATCAGGAACCAGGAATCGGGAATCAATAACCAGGAACCACGAACCATAGTAAACTAAACTAACCATAGTGAACAAAAGCGAAAACCAAAAACTAAGAATCAAGTGCAAGTCAAAACTGGTGATCTCACTTATAACTAACTAATAATAGAATGTTTCGTATCTACTATATAACATACAAGTGCGCTTATATGCCACCGCATATATTTACTTGAATAAATAATATTTTAATTAAACTAAAGTCAGACTGTTTATAAATTGCAGGCGAGTTTTAATATAGTTCTGCAAATTAAATTTAAATTACCATGTCGATAAAATAGGATTTCTCGGTTGAAAATTAATGAAACTGTAGTAGTCTGGACTCCAGAGATTTTGCATCGCCTTAAATTGAAATTTATACGAGCATTAATACAAATAAAATAGAATGTCATGGAATTATTTGTCTAATTCTCAGATAGAAAGCATTACTGGCGCCATGATCAGATTTAATCGTGGGTGGATATTTGGGCGATTCGATCAGAGCAACGTTTCCGTATAAATTAACTCTTCAAATATAAACTAAAATAATACTAACGGTTCCTAACAGAGAGGTATTAATCCTGAGCACGGTTGAAGCACAAGTGAGGTTTGCTATAGCCTCTGTTCCTTAACTAGGTTTGTTGAGTCATGGTGGTGCAGGTGCCACTCGGGTCACGAGCTGTTTACCTACCGTATTCTTGACTGTCATTGACATATTTATAATAACGCAGACTACTACAAAGGTTTAAAAAATTTTCTACTCAATTTAGAGCATGGCACTTCGATATTGTGTACACATGGAGTATACTTGACCTTGCAAAGAAGTAAAAGTCAACTATAACGTCGAAGGATCTTATGCCATATGAAAGCTTTCGACCTGACTTCATGAATTCCATGTAGCAATAAGAACCGGGATTGACTTCTTACGTGCTCTCAGAAGTGTGAAAGCGCTATAGAAATTGCTCGATAACAATCATTCATTGAACTTTGAAGCTCATAGTTGCTTAACTCGGTCGATCACGGTTGCCACAAACCACCGGCGCTTCGTTTCTCAATGTGAGTTAAAAAACGAAGTACATTAAATCAATCAATGTTGTAATGTTATTGTGGATTATGTAACCAGTGGTTGGCTAATGTTTTGAATATGTTTGATTGAATGTTTATAAATTTAGGTGCATATTACAAATTGATTATCAGTTGCGTCTGTGGAGGAAAACATCGTGAAGAAAACTGCATACCTGAGAGTTCTCCATAATTACTTCAAGCGTGTGAGGAACCACAGTTTGCGATCATGGCAGACTGCGGCGTTAATCTTTTCATTGTGAATGGAGACCCGAGTCTAGTATTTTGACAATTATAGGTTATAAAGAAGACACTATCGTTTAAATCAGATTTGGGGCTGAGTAATTCAATCAATTCAATTTTAATTATAATCTATGTCAAAATACTGGCATGTAGCCTATAACTCAACCGGTAACATCGAATTGGGCGCCATATTGAATGTATTGGCTCATTAATTTGACGACTGCTGATGGCCATTATTCGTGACCGCCATTTTAACCATGCGGTAGCCGATTATGTAATCGAAGTGCAGCCTTTACTTTATAGCCCGTTCCATTATCATATAATAGAGGCTAGCTAGCTACTTATGTATGTAGGTCTAAATATAATAATTGTATGTACAAAGTAGCTTTTCCTATTTATCTATATTTTCTGCGCTTAAATTTTTATATATGTATATGTGTTCTTTAGTTTGGTGTGATTTGTACCAATTTCTTCCATGAGATTTTTAATAAGTATGTACGTATTTATTTATTATTATATAAAAATACATCGATATAAAGGATGCGAGATCACTGCTTTCATAAGGTGAGCTACACAATGTCAATATTAGTTAATGTCCGCTGGATTTTAAACAGATAGCTGTTCCTTCCAAACAGTCTGGTAACCGACTGCCTAACCGCCATCGACATCAGTCTTAATCAGCTCACCAGTGCCGTAGAAATATTTATATAGAAATGTTTTCTTAATCTGTGGGACCATATCCATGCCCCGGGGTGAAAGGTTTCCTAGGTTATGATTTATAATGCAAATTACAAATATGTCATATGTTATCCAATTAACTTAAGTATAGAACGTGTTTGAACAGACAGACGAAAATTCCAACACATATATTGTGATCTCAATATCAATAACAACGCCTAAGCTGGGTGCCATTTCAATGTTCTAATAATATAATATGTGTTATAAGTATATATTACATTAGTATAGATAAATATAATAATATATTCTTTGTTATGTGGCGGATCGGGTGATACCAAGCTTTACTTTCTACTTCCACTTTCCGTTAGCTTACTTCACTGTATTTTTTAAATTGGTACAAACTGAGGTAAAACTAATGTAAATACAACTTAAAATAATTTCATGGAACATTTATCAGTGTTGCAGTAGCAAAATTAATTATTGAGAAGACGCTTCATCGCCTTCTTAAGCGCGACAACGCGTTGGTGGTTCTATAATTATATGGCTTAACTGAATACTTTCTAGCAATACCTAGACATAGAACAGCCTTTTAAATTAACCTTAGAACCGAACCAACGCCAACTTGGATACATAATGAGGGCCAAATTGGTTAGTGGGGCTAATGAATGACCCAATACATTCACCGTCACATTAAAATCGGCCGGTTGATTTATTGCTGGCAGCGTCTATTTTGGCATAAATTGTTAATTAAAACCGCAACGATACGCTACTTACAATATATATTAAACCGTATTGAATTATACGATTAATTTGTCACAATGAATTAACGATATGTTATAAAACGTTTCAACGCAGAATACATTCTGGCAACGTAATTAACATTTACAGAATAAGTGAATATTCTTATAAATACAAGTATAATGACTTTAAAAGTCATATTGATTATAATGTGTGATATATTATATGGTTATAATGTGTGATCTTGTATAAGTATTCATACCCCGAGGGCCTGCGTGTATGAGCAACAGCGGTAGCGGTCGGTATATCGATAGATGACTGTTAGTGGAAAAAAATCTTCATTATATATAATTTAAATTTTTTGCTTCGTTGGTTACGCCGTTCATTTTTCGAACGGTATAAAATCGGCCGATATTTGTCTTGTATTAACTCTTCCAGCGAACCGATTTAGTAAGTAGAAGTAGAGTGGTGGAGGACGATCTAAGCTTGCAATGGAAGTCTTATAGCATGAATATAAGAGAATCTTCATTATGACTATTTGAAAGAGCATGTTCAACACATAATTCTTGAACGCGTTATCTGAAAGCTTCAGTAACTAACTTGTTTGTCACTTACAAACATATTGCGTTCTTATCTCAAAGATGCTGTAGTTATTGACTACCGAACTCTATGTGTTTCCGATGTTGGCATGTTCGGAGCCTTTCAAAACAACGATTTACATTTCTCATCGTTATCTAATCCTACCCGTTATAGACCTTCATATTTCGATCCGTGAACGACTTTAGTTTGAGAGTGGTAACCAATCGCTGGCTATTAGAGACCAGATAACACCCACGACCCAACTTCGTAGACTTGAAATATATTATTCTGGTTTAAATTGCTTTAAATTTTACGATCAAAGCTCAACTTAGTTTTAAGCTTCGACTTTAAACTCTCTAAATATCAAGTGAAATAACAAGGGAATTACATCAGTCATCGTTCGGTTAAATTAGCATGAGTAAAATTGTTTTAGTCAACTTTTGGTATTCAATTTATCTGTTATACCAAAAGAATTACCGACGCGTATGCAACCAAAGCAGAAGTGGGGAACCTGCTTGTTAATTAATAGTCCAATATAAGTTATAATAAAAAAAAATGTAGACGGAGGGTGGTAGCTAATAAAACACAGAAAGATTCTTAGCATAAAGCAGCAGCAGAATACAGCGCTTAACAAACTTTAAAAGAAGACACTTGACACCATTACCTCCTCTATTGGGCACTAAGACAAGGATTGGTGTTGGTTCAAGGATTGGTTGAAATAAAGTGGAGCTCCTAAATCCCAAAAAAATGTTTATATATACAGTTAATTATTAATTTTCTCTCAACATTATAGGTACGTGCCTATCAAATGAAGAATTAAAATTTTCATTTACTGGGAAAATTTTCCACTTTACATTGAGAAATGTTTTAATTTGAAGACCTTATTTAATATTTATAGAAAGAAGAAAAGGTAAATGAAAAATTAGAATGATTGAGATCGAAGAATAAAATGAATACGAGTACGATGCTTCAGGCGTTTCGTCGGTGATGAATAATTTATTTAGAACCGCCTTTGCGCGAAATTACCTACTACTCTATTCGAGATGCCGTCAGTTAAGTGAATACCTCTGTTATTGCATATGTATTGCTGAGTGTGTCCTTGGATTAAACCCACTGCCTCCAGTTATTAGGGGTAAAATTTTCTCGAACGTTAACTTTGGCCGGTTCATTGGGTCCAAGGCTAAAGCAGCTAACTGCAAGGAAGCTAGGCATCCTAGCAAACATGAGGCGATACTGTTACATCTGAGCTGATGTTGCCAAAAGTTACCTTTTAGCTTTGGACTGAACGGAGAAGCGTGTAAAGAGGATGTTTAGTGACCCAGAATTGGTTAAAGCAAACCATCAGAGCCTCGAGCACAGGCGGTATTTTATAAGACACTTTGGTGATGCCTTTGGTGCAACTGAAGTCTATGGACGACGGTAACCAACTAGGTTTATCATCTGATCGTTTGTCGACTAGTTAAATTAAAACATTAACATTAAGGAATGCGTATCGCGAAGAATTGGAATGGTCTGCTCGGTGTTTCCATCAATGACTGCAAGGTAAGAGTCAATAGGCTTTTTATAAGTTGATATGATTCACTATCTAAGGCTACATAGTTGAGGTTAAATATTCCAGGCTGTTCAATATTGAATCATTATGTTTTGTATTTTCAAGAAACACTGACTTGGCTGATGACTTGGACTGTCACAATCAAATTTAGGTATAACTAAGTAGCATGATCGGTGTCTGAAAACGTGTACCTGCTATTTGAAAAGATAAATTGAACGTATTCTACAGTTAGGTATGGCCGCAATTTCATTGACGTTTGTTTGTCGACCGGCTTCAACTCTTGCCGAAGAGCATGTGTGAAGTGGTTAATGAAAGTAAGTATACAAGGCAACCGAGACTTACCAGAACACGTATGTTTGTTTCTATGACGCTATTTGGCGATAATATTCACTTTCATGTTACTAGTGATTCAATGTGTGGTACTAAACTTTTATTCATGTATGTCCATGGCCTAAACGGTACATCAATAGTTTAATTATGAGTATTTGTATGTTTCCTTTTGTCTTTAGAAAGGGTAAGGATTTGTGGTGATTGAATTTAAGAATTACACGTAAGTTGCTGAAAAGGATCATCAGAACATAAAATAGCAAACGTTGAACGTGTCGAACGAACTGAAATCATAAAGAGAAAAGCATAAAATTATTATTATCACTTCTTATAAACTCGTTAGTGGAGTCTCGGTACATAATTCTTCCAGAATAAGTTTAGTTGATGAATGAATATTCCGTGTACCTTGTGTGCAAAATGTACGCAGAATATAAATATAAAATCCTTAAATATTAATTTACTTTCATGTTTCGATGATCAAACCGTCCAAACTAGAAGTTATCGATAGATAACAGTCGTTGACCCATTGCCGAGATTACGGGTAGCATAAAGACCCCCGACACTAGAATTGACCATTAAACTCTTCATCATTTGGAAAGCCTCCTCGTCTGTAGGCCTCTTCAAACACGATTGTCTACGTCCGACAGCGGGTCACTAATGAATTAAAACTAACCAATGTCTATTTCTATGTATAATTAATTTCATATCTAGCCTTCATCTATATAATAAAAACTTAATATTGGGAAGAAGTTAAAAAAAACATTGTATCTGGTGATCAACATAATCACCATATTTCCCGTTCCGCCAAAACTGTGCAAGTTCTGTCATAAACAAAGAGAATTAATTGTAACACGAAAATGAGACAGCTACGGCTGCGAACTTGCTCTTGCGGGTAACGAAGAAAAGCTAAGGAACTCTTCTCGCAAGTTTATCAATAAAGTGGGTGTAAATCATCAAAAAGCCTTATTTATACCTTACAAAGTGTTTCGACAAACATTAAGGTAACATACGGTGCCGCCTTACGTCTGAAATGTTTCATACAAAGTTATTTAACATGTTATGGCATATATTATGGAACATTCTACAAAGTTTCTTCAAAACTTGTTGAAGAAATAAGTTCGTATAGAATTTACTCACATATTAAAAAACATTGTGTATAACCCTGATGCTGGCAGAACTGTTTTTCGGAGCAAAGGAAGGCAGGGTTGCTACTCTTAAATATATTTCGTTACAATTAAACAGAGTATATTAATATGTATTTATTTATTTCATATTCATCTTTGTACAACCATGACCAATTACATTGTTTTTAAGTTCAAGCTATGGGCCAAACACATAAACGACGATCGCGGGAGAAAAGAAATTCAACATAAAAAAAATATTGACTAAAAATATCAGTAATTCCTATGATCTTCTCGATGTCCGTGTATTTGATTTGGGGATTTTATTGCGAAGATTCGATTCTCCCGTCATCGTTAAGTTTAATTTTACCCGTTTTAAAGTCAGCAAACCACTTATAAATTTGTACTTAAATTTAAAGTTACATAATTGTTTGTTGATATCAAATTTAAAATTGTAGTAAATTATACTCCGCAAATGTATACAGTGCACCTCTATCGTTTTCGATAAAAAACACTGGGAGAAATGTAGGAATGTTACTAAAATATAGTTGTTATAGAAAACTGAGCGAATGGTTTATTGAATTCTATTTTCAAATAAATTGGCTTTTTAAAAACATTACAATACATCTGTATTCCACTTTATAATTTCAACCCAACTCAAAACTTATTGAGTGACGTGCGTCGTAAGAAAAATAACCATCGGTGTGGACAAAAAACTGATATGAATTAATTTCATGCAGAATAAATAAATAAGCCAGAATATTATATTTAAAGAAATTCAAAGTTTTTTAATCTTATATTTTTAAAAAAGAAATTTCCATTTCTTTTGTACTTTAGCTGTTCTGTGAAGGTTATATCTAGCACTTTAAATATTTACAGAATATACTCTTCAAGTTAAACATTTTATTTTTGTGCAGCTATTTTCATATTTCAAGTACTAGTTTAGCCGATCTCTAAGGATATCACGTCATGTACAAGAGATATTTTATTTTTATATATGCATAGAAAATGCTCATCAGACTGAATTACTTCTTGAAGGCGACATTTCGATACATTATTTTATAAATTGGCCAAATTAGGAGATATTTTATTTGATACTTCAGATCTTTAATGATTACGATTTTGCCATTTTTTAATTGCTTAATTAACCTCTGCTGACTCTTTACTGACTATCAACTTTCATTTTTAAAGAAACTACTAGTTCTATATTGATGAGCAATGAGTGAGTTATTGAGTAAATGAGTGAGTGTCAAATAAACTTAGCTTTTAAATAATTAAGGTACAAACATGAGATTTTAGAATTTATATGCGTTTACGTAGATGATTTCAATGATTGTCAACTTGTCTAGTACCCTAAAACTATAAACTTAGGCTCGATTTGGCTAATTCCATGTCATCAGATCTGAAAATTAAAATTCCATTCCATCCATCTAGTATCACTTGCACCGAAGTATCTGCGATAAATTCAGCTTTATCAAAGATTGTTAGTTATAAAATATAACACGCCTTTTTCATAGGGAAAAGAATCGGAATCCGTTTAAAGATGTAATACTTTCGTGAAAAGAAATTCACGATTGACGATTTCCATTCGTCGTTATTAATTCAAGATAAATGGAGACTCAATTTTGTGAAGCACTTAGCCTGTGAGTGACAGCCACTCAAAACTATTCTGTTTTTTGAAATGGGTCTTTTAATTTCTTGGGCGTTTTAAAAAATAGGTAAACATTCAAACTGTTTTAGGGAAAAAATCATTATTCGAGATGATAGCTAAAATTATTAAATATATAACAATAATGTAACTAAAGGAGTAAAAAGCTACGGTGCTTTTTATCGATGACATTATGATCCATGTCTTATTTAATTAACTTCATCGATATTCGATATGGAGCTTTTATGTTATAGCACAGTAACGAAGGGTTTAAAAATATATAAAAGAAGATATACACTATAGTGATACATAATTATGGTGAACATACCTAATTATATTATTGCCGATATGTGGAACATAGTTCAAAAGGGAGTTTTTGCCTGTTTGTTTGTCTGAACACGATAATCTATAATGCTGCAGAATAATCGTGTTAGATGAAATAATTTACAAGGAAGTATTAAGTATATGATGTAGGAGAAAAATATGTAAAAGGCCTGATATAAACCAATAATAACTATTTTAGGTGCGATTATAATTTGTTAACGGATTTTTTTTCCAAAGTAAATCGAGGGCGGATAGTTATACGATAAATGTTACTATTGAGTCAAAATAGTTTATTGCTATATGCAACAATTACTGGAATGTACAGTCATAAAAGTTGCTTAAGAGAGCGAACGTGACGACGGTACTGAGAGGTAACCTACGTGTGACGAATGGATAAAAATGTAAGAACTCGTTCAGTAAAGATACCTACACACGTTCCTGAGATGTTACTGGACTTGACAAATTGTATCACATTGAGAAATTATTTTTTGTATAACAGCCTACTATGTATTTGTATATCAATGACTAATAAATGAGCACGCGGGTGCCCTGATAGAAAATGGTCATTGTAGCCCACCTTACACTTTCCGATAATAAACGTAAAAATGCTTAGAAATGTAAAATTAGATTGATTCTAAATAGGGAATAGTAGCTAGTCAAGCAGGTTAAATTCCCTGGCGCCATGCATGAGCACTGTCGGGAATTAACTGCGTAGTCGAACCCAGCGAACTCTAAGAGGAGTCACATGGCATCTCGTTGGGTCGTAACCATATTAAACATTAAAACGATGTTCAGTTATTGTTGCAACCCATGTTGCCCCACTGTTGGGGTCGGGTGTCCTCTCATAGTAAGAAGTGTTAAGGCCATCGTCTAGCAATGTGGCCAAGTGCAGATTGGCAGACTTCATCATTGAAAACACCCTTAAGTAAGGAGAACCCTTAAGTATACAAGTTGCTTCACACGATGGTTTCTTTCACTAAAGCAAATATTTTGTATGACAATTCATTTGTAAATACGCACATATTTGACAGTTTAACAATTTATAGTTTAAATGTAATACTGATTATGTAATACTGATGTGTAATATTGATAATACTGATTATGACCTTTGTATCGCGAACCATTATATTGTAAAATTTTGTTTAAGAGAATTTGACAAAAACATCTTTGCCTTTTTTATAAAAAGCGGAGTGTCAGTGCGCAGGCTCGCGTCCAAAATGTATGATAATGTTCGGTGCTTGTGGTTTGGAGTATTGTTGCGCGCGAAATCTAGTTTCTAAAACTCTAAACCAGTTACGAGTTAACATGCAACAAAACGGGCGGTATGACAATCGATCGATGCGGTCGTATGCAAATATTAGCGTTGTCATAATGACAAAACCGCAGCCAATGGGATTCTACGACCGGCGTGTGGTATGCTGATTTCAGCCGCTTAAACGAAATGAGCTTTCATGATGAGCTTCCTCGATTAATTTCGCGTTCGTTACTACAGAGTGTAATTGTTAAGAAATATCCCATAATTATTTGAAACACGAGACCTAAAATATATCTATTATTATTGAGACAATTTTGGTATAAAGCCATCGGGCTAAAAAAAAAATTTCTCGCACACACACACGCACAGTCTCTACACACGCACACGCGCGTACATACGTGCATGCATACACACATACACACACACACACACACAAATACTGAACAACACACAAAGTTACAATTCAGTAGCTACTTTTAAATTCTATTCTTAAATTGGACAACAGTTTTATTATAACATTGAAAAGACACTGGACCTTGAAATACAGTTTCGACTACCTCAGGGATCAGAAGATTCACAACTATCATATACGTGTTTGGTTTTCAATGAAGAATAAATATTATTTAATTTTTTAATGGATATCGTCATGAAATACTACAGTATTGAGTTTGTTGATGGTAACCATATTATATATCGGTGTACGAAGTTGAAGCTGTATTTTAATACATATAATTATTGGTATTACAATTTTAAAAACAATTGATAAAAAAAAGGAAATAGCTAAAAATGCTAAAATATGCTAAATCCTGTACTCAGAAGCATAATGACAGCAACTACTTAATGTTAATCAAGGCATAATAACCATATACCATCTTTGCAAAAACGTAGAGGATAATGGATACTTGTAAAGATAGCATAATATAGATTGTAGTTTTCAACTTAACAATATAATGTTGTGACATGGCAACAATTTGTGTCAATGTGACAAAACATGTCAATTAATGTCATTTCAAAAAAGAGTGAAGTGACGTCATTATTAACAAAATTTTGAGACAAAGGAAAGAGTAACCGGTAATGAGTTACTAAAACTTTAATTTTAGCGAAGTACATTCTTCTTTTTCATTTGACTAGCACGCGCTTCAGATTGACTGGGAGCATTAACTTCAGCGAGAAACATCGGAATAAGGCATTTTAATTTAAACATATACTCGATCTTTGTATCGTGTGCTTTCTGGTAGCAGGATGATAACTTTTCCAGCTGTCGACTAAGAATTCTTATCCCGAAATGATTACAGGCATCAGCAAAGACCTAGTGCGTAGTCTTAGTGAGAAACTCGGAGACAGTAAGTGTTGAGGGTTATAGTGAAGTTTTACCATACCTAACCAGTCGACGGGTATCCATATCATTAAACATGACGAGCATGGGGTGTGCCTGCGTAGAACCAAGACTTTATTTCACTTCATTCAGTTCAACTTCATTTGACGGCTTATTAATTAATTGCAGCCTCTTATTCTGTTTTTGAGGAAAACCATAAAATAAGGGAACTTTTCGTCTCATATAAGTTTCGTGATTGTCAACACTAAGTGCAAGAACCTTCAGCTTCACCTTTATTGGGGATAACGATTGATAAATAAAAGACTTGAGTCTCCAAAGCTCTTTGGCAAGTGTGGCAAGATCTGGTGTTGAAGGAGATGCACTGGATCGCTTCATAACTTTTTCTTCGATTTTGTTCATGCTACTATCAAATTTTTATTCCCATTTGTTGAAATTTTTGGCAATTTGCTGATCCACGTTTGTTTTATGATAATAGCTGACAAGTGAGGAAACGAGCCACCTGATGGTAAGTGAATATCGTCGCTTATGGACATCAGCAAGACCAAAGGTATCACTGATCCGTTGTCGGGCAGGAAATAAGAAGATGGTCAGAAAGAAAGTGCTGGCTCTCAAGCTCCCAGCCGGAACACGACAAATCGTTTTGCAGCTAACTCAAGTAGGAGGGTGATAGCTTGCCAGGCAGGCTTCACGGAAAGATAATAATAAAAAAGTCCTTAAATTAGTATTAGTTTACTTTGCAACAATCTGCAAGCACAGTGTATGATGGTATATACTTCTATACATGCATATCATCATACATTGCGCTTGCGGATTGTTGCAAAGTAAATTAATACTAAGTAAATAACAATGAATTTCCGCAAAGTAACGCCTAATACTATCAATTATAACAAAAGTTATGCCAAC
>DWPT01003764.1:0-13994 GCA_018251895.1 Agathymus mariae mariae
GATCTACTAATTTGTAAGTGAGTGAATTATTTTCTTTGTTTGGAGATTGGACGAATTTAATTTGATAAATAAATGTTCAAATTAATTAAAAGTAAGTGTTCTCGATATTTGTTTGTTTTTTTTATTTTTATTCCACTCCTGACTATAACTCTATTATTTATTAATTAATTTCCTTTACAATTGACAGAAATGACAAATTGTAAATTAAACACTCACGTCAAAAGCATTTTTATGCGGAAAGGTTATTACAGACTTGCTGATAATTTTAAGGAAAAGATTGCTTGGAGATGAGTTTAATATGAAGTTGGGAGTCGGAAATAAAAACTCCTCAGGAGTTTCTTGCCGCTTCTTCTTAAGAGATCACTCACGGTAGGGGTTTTTTGAAGCGATTGCGTAGTTTGACATTCGAAAAGTGTTTGTAAAAACCAACTTCGAATAAATATTATTTAATTCTTTCATAGTTATAACTTCATCAAATATTCGAGAACAACATATTAGATAAATACTTAAATATTACGCATGAAAGTATATGTTATTACAAATAGAGTGTAATACTTGAAAATATAATAGTATAGACAGCCATCGTACACCTTTGAGGATGTTGAATCAGGTTTACTTACGATGTTTACAGTTACGCAATACTTAGCAATAATTGACAAGTCAAAGCTAATATTTCTTTTTCTAATAATGAACGAGTAGGGGGTTATACAGGTTGTTTTCAAATTTAACTTAACGTTAATTTCATTAAATAATTACGATGTAGCTAAGTTTATTTAAACTATTTTATAATAAATTACACAGTGCCGAGCTTTGGAATAGCCATAACATCCGAATTAAGTAAGTAATGTAAAAAATATATTTTTCATACATATGCTTAAAAAATATACCACGTGTGTTTAGTGTGCGGATAGTTATTCTTTCTGCACTAGTACGTTTTGTTTTCAATCAAAAAGTTTTCTGTACAAAAATTCGTATCAAATGATTATTTTACAGCGTTAATAATAATAATACATGAATTTAATTTAATATATATATCTATTTTTTAATATATACGTGTAATGTTAATAAATAAATAACACAATAAAAAATATTTTTAATTTAGATAATTCCTGCATGTTTTGATGATTGAAAATTGTATAAATGAGTTCAAATAGTATTTGTGATTTTTACACAAATGTATTAAAAAACTTCATTCGATACACGTGCGGAATTATCATTTCCATACACTGACATAGTTTCCGCACTTGTATTGAAATATTGTTTATTAAATGTTACTATTAGATATTGTTTCAATAACTAGTGACAATGGACTTATATTGGTTAAATAACATTATGTTTAGATGACTTCATGGCTCCTGGTTACAGCTGCGGCTGCTGCACGTATGATCTAGGCTGTGATACCTGATTTTCCTGGATTTCAAAGCCTGCAGTTTTTTTAAATTATGTGTATAGTACAAATTAATTTACACTCTTCAACTCATGTAAAGACCGCCAATCCACGCTTGGCCAAAAATTATTCGTGATCAATTGCGTATGTCCGTGTCACCGGTGACAGAGACTTCAGGTACTGTGCACCAGAGTATGTACAATTTTTTTTTTATTAAACAACTGTATCATGATTTAAACATAAAATATAAAGAGAGAATTTATAAAAAGTACTAATTATTTTAAAAGAAATCTCTTCAGCAGGAATTATTTTATTTATTTGAAAAAAAAAAACACCCCTAACGGTGTGTCCTAATAGTAAAATTTAGTCTATATGTAGTCAGTATGAAATATAATTGTGTCTTTTGTTTAGAATCAGAGTTTGCCGTATGATTTTCTGCCGCTACCTGTTAAATGGCTTTATTATGAAAATAATGGTTATATGGATTTTACGTTGAAATTTAAATTTAAATTACGCAGAGATCAATCGAGCGTTATATTTTTAAATATTTTTTTGGTTAATGCAATTAATATATCATATTATAATTATTTATCATCATCCCGTATAATAATTTGTATGCTTCGCTAAACTACACTTCTTGAAACCTGTTTTAAACACATATTTATTTTCTATGGGACTGTCAAGGCCTTCTGGTAATTTCCGTTGCTCTAAAATTAAACCGTAGAGTAAATCAATTCTAAATAGGGCCTTCAAATGGCCATGTTTCTGTAAAAGGTGTTATGTCAGTATTCAGCCACAGTATCGACTGTTTTGGTGGATTGATTACCAGCCAGCCTTGAATATAAACGACCAGTAGCTAAGTTGGTTCTGTCCTACCTGTCGGGGGGAATAGTCCCAGGTCCGATGTCCAGTGAAACAGACATTTACTTGACAGGCAAATATTTTAACTTTGTATGTCCATGCCATTGGACGCCAGCAATCCTAGCGCGGGAGTGTGTATGGGAAATAGCATTATCATAGGGTGTAAGGTGTTCTGTCTACTCTTGAGTTCAAACTTACCACACCTGCAGAATAACAACGAGGCTATGATGAACGTTCCTCCCGCTGGAGATCGCTGTATGACCCAGTGTAATCCTAACGGTACTTACATGGTTGTAGGATATTTGAATCCCCTGGCTCCACTTCCCTTCTTAAAACGAGCGTGAAACGTTTCATATGAGTTTCAGTCGCAGTGCCATACTGCATTACATAAATACATTTTCTATGTTGCGGGTGGCAATGAGACAAAATAAACACTCACGACCCTAAAACAAATATTACCCGTCACATAAATGACTGCCCCGACCGGGATTGAACCTGGGTCTCCATGCTCGACAGATAGGATCAACGCTATCTGGTCTACTGAGTCAGCTACATACAGTTCATGGGTCGCAGCCACTTACTATCGTTCTGATTTGCAAGTATCAAACGTTATAATAAACCTTTCGTGCCAGCCACATTCTCTACTCTCAACAGCGGATTGAGAGAAGCTAATGTCGAAACAATAACGTGCAGCGGAGCAAGTTCAGAATGTCAGCCGGACGTTACGTAAGCAAGAAAGTGAATGCGCAGTGACCACTTGCGATAATGCGTACATGTTGCAGATCGAAAATTGTTAGGATTCGAGATGCGCTTCGCGTGGTCGTGTTCTAAGAAATGCGTACGAGTTATGTAACCGTGTGTTTTAGAGTGAATACCGATGCTTAAAAAATAGCAGAGATGATGATGACTTGGTATTTTGAAAGTTTGTACGCTTTTAAGTGTTCTGGTTATTAAATCTCGCGTGTTTTTATATTTTGTATATATGTATTAATAATAATTATTAGTTATAAAATCCACCCTCACGTTCCCATAATATATCTACTAATTTCATTTAGCCGATTTAACAATAAGTCAACCAAAATAACCATTTTATTTAACGATCGCTTTATTATTTTGCAATGAAACTATTATAAGTAACAGTTGTTTAGTTTTATAGGACACAATCTTGCAAGTGTCTTATGTAAGCTACTTTAGAAGTGAATGCCCTTATAGGTCCTTGGGTGCATAGACGAGTGTTGAGCCGTTTTAAACGTCGTTTATTTACAGAAGCCGAAGTATTTTACGAGCCGTTGAGGTTAATTTTTAAACGAAGAATATTTTTTTTATAGCTGGTTCTATCTAATTTAGTAAAATGGAAGTGGCGAACGATGGTACTGCCTGCAGGTTTGTAAATGTTATTTTTTTATGTAGAACAATAAACGACCAACAAGTACAATTATATTTGATGGGAAGTAGTCACCGAAACAAGACCAGAACATCTCAGGATTGGTTTTGACGAGAAGTCGTATACGACTACCGGTTTGTTAATTTTGAGTGGTACAGAGCTTGATGACCACCAACAGGATTTTACGTCTTTGCCAAGTCCGTTGTTTCAGAGTATCTTGAGCAGGGTAAGGGAAGGCTGGCTCGTTAGAGACCCTTACCCACCGAAAACGTTGTTTTGTTCTACCCCAGACAGATCTAATAATATAACATATTAATTTTCACTTTCAAAAAAAAAAATTATGTAACAGCACTTTCCACTGCATACTGTTTTAAATAATCATTTTATTTTTAAGAGTATTCTATACTTAAAAAAGCACACGTTTATGGAAAATATTGGTACTTCTGGGTACTAACTAACACTTCAGATCGTAAATCATGACAGTTATTTTATCCCGGTAAAATTATACAAATAATAAATAAAATACTTCAGCCCATGTTCAATACATTACAAATTATTTATTTGTCAAAGTTAAGTTCGCTAAATAGTTAAGAACGCCGCGCAACCTGGCGTAAGCACCATACACTTACCATTTCGTTCACGTCAAATTTACTTTGAGGTTGATTGATGGCAAGAGGTCGGTGGCAAGAACTATTCAATTTACATAATTATTAAATAAAGTGCGGTCAGAACACGTCTACGGTGAACTTACGATTGTCAAAATGTAACAGAATTTACATATTAGAATAGTGCATTGATTGTTTAGTTGAAGTTCTTTGAGTCTTTGTAGTTTATAAAATGCGCCAATGGTTTTTATATGTACAAATAAGACTAGCAATTTTACCTAATGACTAAGTGTTTAACCTTTTGAGGCAAATAGAGTGTGAAATAATGAATTTAACAATTCAACTATATCTGATTTTGTGTTAAAGTTTTTTAAATATTTAAAGCTACGTTTTACATATTTATATAAAAAGTTAAAATGAGAACTTGGTTTCAAACTACTAGCGGTCTACTTTAAGACCTACCTCTAATTTTTTGGAGTCCTGGAGTGCCTTTCTCTAGGAGGTTTCTTCCTTCCCTTTCAACATCACCGCCTCTCACCGCCATCCACATACCTGAACGACTGCTTCATAATTGTAATAATAATAACTGGGACTGACAAATTAACGCTAGTTTCGAATCTCGAAAGTAAGTCGTATGAAACTGGGTCACCGGCTCGGGGTCACCTCACTCTTCTAAGTAACGTTCTGAAAGGTATATGCAGTTTAGTCATCTACCTGGCGGGCATGATGGACTATGGCCTTTTTCATGAATGATGAAAGCAGCGCCAGTCAATTCAATCGTCGTTCAGGAGAAACAAAACATAATCGATTTCATATAGTGAAAACTTTGTTAAGATTAGTTCATGAGTCCAACGATTACAATTGTTTAGAGCATGTGGTTTCAAATCCATTTAAATTTGTGCCATTACTTTGATAACTGCGAACCCAATTCAATGCAACTATTGTTTCTCAAATTACCGTACAATTGGCGCCCGGCTACTGACAATTGTTACTATCCCTTTCGCAAGAGCCTGTTTGTTACGTTGTTACAACTTTCTAGGGTCTCATCTTAAAACAATGTAGGTACCGGTTACGGTCTGACTTTATTGTTTTCCTAAGCGAGATATTAAAGTTTTCAAGTGAAGTTCCGAGATATTAAACAATAAATTGAAGTCATCACTACTCAGAGCTGTCTCCTTGCTGGACCCATATCTCCTTCCTCTACGAGTGTCGTTAAAGCCATATACCATTATGGTAGTCAAGTGTGAACCGGGATAAGTCCGAGATAACACCTTTGAGAACATTATTTAGAACTCCCATTATATACTTTAGTTTCTTCATTTCATTTTTCTTCGTCAAAAGATTTAAATGACAACCAAACTTGGAACATTTAATTTCAGATGCTAAAATATGTTGAGTTTTGGATAAGGACACACTGAGATACGAGTGCGCTGAAACAATATTCAAATAATGTTACAGATTTTTGTAACATTGCTAAACTTTAAGCTAATTTTGAAGAAGTTGTTTTCTGTTATTCATTTGTATTTGGAATTCAGAGACCCACTAAGAATATTAAGAGAAGTTATAATAGAATAAGCGTAAATAAACGTTGCACTATTTGCGATATATGTACGTGTTCATTGTAAACTTAACTCCCATTATCGGTAATCGGTATTCACACAGAACTTCAGTATCCAGACCCTTCTAGAACTAGGCTCGTCTTGGTTAATTGATTATAGAAAAAGTATAACTACATTTTTGAACGGCTTAGCACGTTACCCCCCGTTGACCCTTATCTATACTTAAGAATTTTATTACAACCAGATTGAAGTCAATTCGATTACCAATGAAATAAGAGGTATAATAATTATGATTAAGCGTTATGATAATTTAACATTTTTAAAATTAAACTAGCCAGGATTCAAGACCTTATATTAAGGTTAAGTAGAGAGAACAATCAACCGTCTGCCATACTAATATGTGCTCTGACCAGGAATAGAACCCTAGACTTCGTTTTCAGCATACAAGAAACAGGATACTGCAATAAATTGAACTTCATGTACAATGTGGCAATGTATCGTTTATATCAGGAGATTATTTATGATAAACTAAATTAATTACATTGCTCGTCACTTGTCGTTCAAACTCAATAAGCTCTTGCGCAATCGTTTTAAACGCTGGGTGGTCGGTCCTAGGACCGCCTCCTTTATTTCTTCATGCTCGACGACGTGCTGGTGTGTGGGGCGGCGTTCCGCATGGATCGATAATTCTCTTCTGTTGATAGCATAATTGCGTTTAGGGTTCCGGGTTCAAATCCAGATTATGTAATGTTAGGTAATACTCCTCAGATATTGACGTGTAGTTGAGTGTGCAGTTTACATTAAAGATTAATATGAATAAATAAACATAATTTTATTTAAACAGATTATATTTTTGAAAATTCACAAAGTATGCATTGGAATTGGCTAGGTTATGAGTTATAAGGGCGAAGAACGCTTTTCACCGACCTTATGAATAAAGGGTATTATCTTGTTAAAAGTACGTTTTCGGATGTATTTCTGACTTGGAATGTTAGAAATTATATTTGAAGACACATAATTTAAATAATTCATATTAAACAATTACGCTTAATAATTAAAAAATAATACTTTTATTACACGTACATACATGACTACCTATTATCGTTAATGATATGAATATGCATAGGTTAAAACAAGAAGACAAACATTCATTTGTCAAACAAATGTCTGCCGCTGCCAGGAGTCTAACCTAAAACTCTTGGCGCGGCAGTGAAGCTTACTACCGTTTGGACCGTATGGTCATTTATTTATATTAATCAATTCATATTTCAGTGTGATACAGGGCGATGCCATGTAATTGCCAGGTGATTGTAAGTGGTATCTGCCAATGGTCATCTGTAGGTGCAGAGAGGCGTTGGCGGCACATTACCGGCTAAGTACTTACGTAACGTTAAGTAAGTACCACTTGTTAACCGGCTCTCTAACGCGGCCTCCGAAACACTTTAACGAAGCTGGAAGTTGATATGTTGTAAAGAATCTATTTACCTCACCTTGAACGAGTCCCGTCGGAATGAGGTCAGATGAGACAGAGCTCTGTGATATCCACGGGTAGGGACTTAACCCTGTGCCTCGGCACGGTTGGTTAGCAGATTTTGTACAAACAAGAAACGTTTGCATGTGATGAACAGAGAAGCATTTTACATTCTAGAACTATACAACGAATTTATTTCTTGTATTATTTGAGGTTTGTTAAAATACCTATGGGCAATTACTTCATATAAAATATTTTGATAACTATTAGCAAATAACCTTCGCAAATTATTGAACCAGAATACAACCGATTATTCACATATATGAAATCATTAGGACTCATTAACACTCAATATGCATGATGCATGATACTTCTTATTGATTAGCTCAGTACATGTAACTGACAATAATCATACGTATATACAGCTGTCCTCTAAAAGACCATTAACAAAAATATTTGAAATTGTTTTAGCAAGTAGTGCATTTTTTGGCTTATTTCATGTGAGAGGTCAATATTTTTAATTATTATATTTTTAAGCTTGAATACGTTAGAATTGTCCCGGTCAATATTCATATATATTTCTTTCTTTACTTCAATTTTAATATTTTAATAAACCTTGAATAAGTTTATTAATTTATAGTGTGTAATTTTTATTCGTATAATCGTATAGTGTTAATTGTGTAAAATAACAAACCGTTCATGTTTATTACAACTAACAGGAAAATTAATTTCCATATGTACACGGAAGTATCTCAGCCAATTTGCCTGCTATAAAACGAGCTATAAACAAATATGTTAAAACTGTTATGAATTAAAGTATTGTCGAGCGAATGATGTGCAGTCCGCTGATAAAGTTTCGCTTAATCCAATGCTCTAATAATAGATAAAACGCCAGCTAATGGTTTATTACATGCTGACGTAATTCAATCATCTTTTCCTATGTTAATTTGCGGTATCCTTTCTCTTGAGACGATATTTTACGTATTAATACTATATTAAAACAGTACTATATTTGAACAGATTTATATTTTTTTTATGCATTCTTGGCGATAGCCGATAAACGAACAGAAAAGTGAGTTGTTACATGTCAACCAAAATAGAAGCGGTCGGGATGGTGGTGGTGGTGGTGGTGGGGGGGGTCAGGATTAAAGGACGAGGTAACGTTCCCAACACCTTTTTGTGGGAAGTGGTTGATTGGACTCGTACCAGGTCGTTTATACGCCGATGGCGCTCGTGCAAAGTGAAGAGATCCCTCCCTACCTATCTGACTAGCGCCCATCCTCCTTCTAAAGTAAACCGGACTTTTTATTGCAATATTTCAAAATAAGTCTGACGATCTGTGTTAAGAGTCGGCGATCACCACTATCATTGGCCCCCTAGCGTGCTCATTTCTTGGCGATTGTCATAAAAAGCGCTCATTAAATTTTACCAAAAATATTCATAGGTGCTCGTACATCTGTCGTTTGACACCGCTACCGACTTACTTTACTTAACTACTTTAATCAACACCAGCTGTTGTTGTTGTGAGCTTTGAGATATTTTATCCAACACGTTTCCTTGACGACTCTCTTGGCACGTGAATCATTGGTGATTCTTGTATTCGACTTGTTTCCAATCATGCGAATCTGGGGCAGGTTATCCTAACGGCCATCGCACTCCTGCTATGGTTACTAAGTGTGTGATAAAGGATTGTATGTTACCATTGCGCAATGTAACGCGCCGCCCGGCTGACGGAGCACTCGATGTGTACATTTAATAACAGATCCGTACTGACGTTGTAATTTACTTTCACGTTTACTTCTGCAAGAGTGTATAATTGTTACGAATTTTTTTATTCATAATTTGAGTTAGGATATTAAAAAAAACTGGTTTTTTATTTAATTATTACTTGCTAAGAACATAAACTAAAAATAACTATCCTATAATGGATACCAACGAAATATTTTCGTGCTGGGTGTAAAAATTGTTGTATATTTTTATTCATGTAGATGGATTCGAAATAAATTTATGTATGTCGTAATTTTTTCATCGTTTCAAAAAAGTACTTTGTCAGATAGGCACAAGCGGCGAGAAAACCTCTTGCCTATTTTTCAATTTGGACAAATTAATATTTATAGTTCCGTGTAGCCTGTAGCGTGGTTACACGTTTCATACTTTTTGTACATCAAATGACTTTCTGTTTATTTAATTCGATGATATCAGTGTGATAACGCACCATATAATTGTTTTTTATCACTTTAAATTTATTACTATAATAACTAAGAGTTACATGATTAAACTAAACAAAAGACTGTTGAAAGATAGCTTTTTATTTTTTTGTTACTGTTAATGATATTGTTTGAATTCCCAAGCGTTTTACTGTTACAATTTGAAAGACAATCTAAATACAGATTGAACGAGTGGTCGAACAGTGCTATCTTGGTGAGTGTGCTCCTTTCTCTACAAAAACCTTAAAATCTAACTCTACCTATATTAGTACAGTGTAAACTTTACCTACGTCCACTAATCGGTGATCGGTAGTCGCTGCCATCTTTTAGAGTGGACAGCGGACGATCTCACGGCTGACCGCCGGCGTGCAGCGTGCGTTACGCAACCTCACACAATAAGGAAACGGTAGCGTAATCGCCATCCAATATATTTATTTGGATTAGTCAGACACTTACACACACAAGCTGTAATGAAGTCTATTAAAACCTCAAACGTTATAAAATGTAAATATATTAACCGTAATACATAGACAGACGGATTCATAGCTGAATGTTAGAGTAACAAAGTTAAAGCATGCCGTTATAATTAACAAAGAAGGTAACGTTAATATGAAATATATTTCTCGTTAAAGTTTCCATAGTTTCGAGTTGCCGTAAATATTTAATGAAGAGATAACAAACGCTATCGTTAGATGTAAACGTTTGGTTAAATAAATGTAAAATAACAGTACCGCAGCAGCAACCGCAGATCCGTTTGCTTTTCTTTGTAAAATACATTAGCCATACATGACTTGGTGACTTTGGGCATCGGTAATGTGGTCTCGATTATGCAGCAAAGTGCAGCAAACGATACTCCTAAATAAAAATATTTGAAATGACAAAGTTACGTGTGCAAATAATGTAATGTGAGGAACATGATATCTTAATGACTAATCTGCTGCGCGCGACATGATACTACACCACTGAACTGCTAACTACTGCGTGTGTCACGTTGCACGCGTTACACAACGGTCGGTCACTGTACCGACACCCTCCTGCAGAGAGTCTGCACTATTTCATTGAAATTTATTGTGTTTAAATTATGTATTTTAATTACAGATATATACTGTGACAACCTTGCGTGTATGGTGTTAAATGTATTTTTACGTACAGAGGGATTTTATGAAATTTTACTCACCCCTCGGTCTAAATATAAACGAGCAAATATCAGTATATTTTTACCTAATTCGGGAGATATTTTTGTTATGAACAACTATTAATTTCGTGTATACTCCA
The DNA here is from genome assembly GCA_018251895.1 of Agathymus mariae mariae. Lineage (NCBI taxonomy): Eukaryota > Metazoa > Arthropoda > Insecta > Lepidoptera > Hesperiidae > Agathymus > Agathymus mariae. The sequence continues at coordinate 10,750 of DWPT01003764.1, forward strand.
GTTCCGACAACCTCGTGCCTTATTAATAAATACGTCATAAAATAAATATCTAACATCCAACGACCCCTCTACGTAACAAATAGTTTCGTGGACGATACTTGATCGAGACGGACATTTAAATTAACATTTTTATCTCAGGTTTTTTGTCGTGTTATCTCATAATTGTTTATGTCTGTGCCACCCACAATACATAAGTATCTAGTACGGGGTAGTGAGTATATAAGTCAGTCGTCCATTTGTAACGAGCTTCAGTCTTGAGCTAATTCTGCCGTATGAGATATTGACTTCCTTTTATGATTGTCAATTTTTCATTAGACCATTATAAAAAAGTGAAGCTACCTTCGTAAACGTTCAACAATCTGAATCACTTCTGTTATCGCCAGTACACGCGAGCAGCGTCACGTCAGTGCAGAATACCAAAATATGGTACGAGTATGAATCTGCACTTTCATAATCTGGAGATCAGTGAAAGCAATCGCAAATCGGTCACAATGCTTCCTAATGAGTGAAGCGGTATTCTTTATTTTGGTACACTAATGAGCATCGGATATTCAGTATAATAATTAGACGCCACATTAAAGATCTAAGGGACATTGTTTAGAAGCGAATTTTCAATTATAAGAACATTTATCTTCAGAACATCGGTACTAGTGTGCAATAATGTTTTTTATGTTAAGTTTAACTCATTGAAGACGACAAAATTTTTCGCGGTCTGATTATCCTTATTCTGGTCAACGCAACGGTGCCTCGGTAACAGCTGTAAGCAATTTCTAGTAGATCTGTAGTCATATGAGCGAACATGGTCTAACGTCTTGTATCGTGTGGTTATCGGCCAATTTAAGTAAGTTTAGACGCATTTAGGATATGGATTGGTAGTAGTGCCAATAATTTTAATAATTGTTGACAGTCATGTTGGTCACAGCACATATAATACAACTGCGATATAATATCTGGAGGAGGATGGATTCAATTTCTCGTAAAGAAACCGGTTTTTTACCAAGTTATAGGTATCTCATTTTATACAAAACACATAAGTTTTAGTACTTAATATCACAAATGCGTAATTAATGTGTTGCAATTTTCGGAGTAGTGATTAATAAATAAAATTAAATTATTTCCGATTTGCTCTAATTTTGCGTTCTTATTCAGACAATTTTTAATATTTTTTGTTAATATAAGGCCAAAATTATCTACGTACAAAAGTGACTTACACGTCTCCATTCAGTCTTGGTGCGGGCGTGGGCAAAATGAAACTTATGTCTATGAAAAGTTACTATTTTGAGAACTGAGTTATTAGGGATTACAAATATATGAGTGATCTTACGGCGATTTAAACATATTTAATCCAAAATACGCCAATCAAAATAAAGATAAGCAAAGCAATAATAATTTGACTTTATTTATTGTAAGCTTAGTTTAAATTGAGATTTATAACTAGTTGTAGAAAATAATATATGACATATTTAATTTGTACTAATCTGATCTGATCAGCATCTGTACTGCACATTGTACTACACTGTCAATATTATTATATAATTACTTGTATCTAGTTGTCTATTCATGCTACAAGAAAATACTTGTAAGTACCGATCTGTCAATATTCTTAGTACGTTTAATTAAATTTATGAAATCCTTACACAAGAACAAAATTCAGTAATCGCGTTTGTGGGTCAAAACCGTAAAACGTGTGACGTGTTGCGTCAAACATGGCATTGTTGTTTGTTATGACTCAGAACAGACGATTAATTCGCACCGATTGTAAAGATAAATGGATCGATCATATCGATTTTTTGATGTGAATTGATTCGTAACACATTTTATGTAAATATATTTAGTGATTAATATATTGCAATAAAAATATGTATTAATTATACGTACAGTTCGCACTTTTGTCTTACAATATAATTGATGAACTGTTTGAACTTATTAAAAAATATGACTAAATTATCGATTAACTATCGATGCATGCTCTTCCATTTGGATTTATTTAGTATATTTATACTAAATTGAATTTGTTGATTCTAGAGGAAAGTTCGTAAATGAACAAGGTAGACAAAGAACATGATAAAGAATTCCACTAACATGAGTAGTTGCCGATGGCATTAAAATGTTTAGTACAGAGTCCAGCTACCGAGTACGCTAGCTACATGGCCTCACCCGTTGTTTAGCGGAGTGTACCTGAAGCTGAGCTTTTAGGCTTGGATTTACGGATGAAAGAAACACCTTAAAACCCAATAATTCATACTACCGGAGCTTTGTGCCTTGTTTACAAATTTCACAAGAATTTCACTGCCAAGTTATTTATAAATTATATTATAATATTAAGATTAAATTTTTCTTTTTGACTTTATAAAGTCCAGTGACTGTGTTGAAAAATGTAATTCACTAGAGTAGTAACTGGTGATTTAGTACCTTGGTAATTTTGATAACAATACAAATTAATTAAAGCAATATTCCTGCGACATTACAATAAAACATACCGTAGTATTTCACAATATGGGACGTTTAACAAACGGTTGCTACTAATTGTGGAAACTAACTAGATGTCGCTTTATCGGTTTAATCGTTCCTCGCCATTCGCTTCCAGTCTTACCGTCCGCTTGTCCGTAAATCACAGCGTTACAATATTACGTATATGAAGTCATACTAACCGACACGGTATGGTACAAGCTATAGGCAATGTGCGGTTTAAATAAAGATGTCTGTGGTTTGTATGTAAGAGGACATTTTTACGATTCACCAGGAGCAAGACTCCCATTACACTTGGTAATTATATCATGAAGCCGGTGCTACAGACTCGCTTCAGTCTGTTTAAACAACCGGTACATAAAAAGCAAACGTCATAACGTTGTAACACAGGAGAACATTTGTAATAGTTTTATCAACAACCAGCAAACTGCCCTCGCTTTGCTTCAGGAAAACTACGCCTTACAATATTTTAAATTGATTTACAGCTTTTTTATTTATGGTCTGATTGCAATAAAACAAACGTTAGTGAAAACTAGAACGAAATCGGTTAAGCCGAATCTGAGATTAACGGGAACAAACGCACAGACAAACAGGCAAAAATTCTGACAACTATTGTTTTAGATTCTATTGCATTGATAAAGACCCCTAATAATATTTTTTCTCATACATCGTTCATGCAGAAAAAGTGACCAGTTAGAATTTTATATATTATTATTATAGATAATACATAAATTCCAGAAGTGAAATGTCGACGGTCCTGAATGCCACATTGGCAC
>DWPT01003765.1:0-13992 GCA_018251895.1 Agathymus mariae mariae
GTTTCAGGTTAGTGACATGTTATCATAGAATTAGTAATTCGCTCTGGCTCAACTGCAGGTGACCTTCCGTCTTACTGTAAATATCATCTGCACAAATAACTAGACAAGTAAAAACCTTGCACAAACAACGTACAAAGCCCATCTATCTCCAATAGTGTCGTACCAGCGTCTCGTCCATTGTCCAGTAGCACCCCGACCAGATTTAAGCTTGGGCTAATAGCTGTATTCTTGACAGCCCGATATTGATGTACCTAATTCGTATAGAACAATATTTTGCAGAACAACAGCACGTCATACAAACATTTACGTTGTTCAACATCAACAAACAAGAAATTTATTCGAAGCACAGTTTTACGAGAACTTGTACGTTCGCGCAAGTTAAAATGTTCACGGATAACACCGAGTCTGCATTTGAATATGAAATACGGAGCGCTGTGTTCGCCCGCCGCGGACATTCATCTCGGAGAAAAACTAACCAGCACAATCCTTGCTCCCGAGAAAATCGAGCGGTTTTTACTTGTATAAATCGTGTTTTTAATATTACCCGTTTTGTTTAATATAACGCTAAAGCATGTCTGTCCATACGACGGTTCCTCACATCCGTTAAATAAACGGTATCCGGGTCTGTCTATACGCATATTATCTCCGATTCTTTTGGAAGGGAAAAGGTAAAATTTAGTGTAAACTATTTCGAACTGATGGATTTATTATTATTTAATTATCTTAAATATATTTTTTGTCAAATGTTTACGTGACATGTAAGTCAATGAGCTTATTGCAAACGGTTGTGAGAGATACATATGTTTTGTTTTCTAAGACCCGTCGTCACTTAGCTTCAGAAACGTACGACTTACGTTAACAAAACGCACCCGCATTGTTTGATGACTGGATTTTTAGTTCTGTGAATTAGAAACATTATAATTTATTGGAGTGAAATCTCTATATGCGCGTTAGACGACTTTTGGTAGTGCAAAGTCCTATGGGTTCGCGTCAGCAACATGCTAATATTGGTTTCGTATATAAATGTATGTAATTTGCATTGTTCTTCAAATTGTGTTGTAATTTGATTATTGTTTCGGTTGTTTGATTGTCAGATCGTTGTGCATTACAATAGTGAGTATCAAATATGTTAATATTTTTATATACCTACAAAAATTTATGAAAAATAAAATCAGAATCGAAACATTTATTTTATAATATTTTCAATATTCATATCAAGATTAGTTTTATGATTATTTACTTTGATATTGAAAATTAGATGATTGTTAATATTTCAATTCAAAAATTATGAAATTTTAATTATTAATATTACTATCAGTTTGAAAATACAAAATACAGTTTTAAAATTTGACAGGCAAATTCAAACTTTTACTACCCTCTTAATAAAATATCCATACATACTTTTATTTCCTAACCGCAGAAACAGATCCATTTCTTTGTGATAAAAAGTATCCTAGATTATGATCCACAATGTAAGCTAGAAAAATTCCAACTATTATCAAAACCGGGTAATTAATTTTAGTGTAATAACTAGTTAAAAAATATACAGGCAAATAAGCTAAATCAATTTTTTTTTATTTTTATAAAATAAATAAAAAACCTTTACATTAATAACGCAGCAAAAATACAAAATACGTTAAAAATTACATTAACAATTCTAAGTACAAATTCAACCCCATTACAGTTTTATTATTAGTATAGACGATGTCAAAATGTTTAATCTGTAAAATGTCAAAGAAAATACACAACAATTGAGTTGTAGTTAAAAATTTATAAGAAGAATGTACGTCAATGACATCGCCAACAAATGAAATTGATTTTAGTTGACATCTCGGATATTGGCACTCCTAAGCGACATGATTTGAAACACAATATAATCTGTTTCAAAACATATACATCAAGTTCACGGCGTAAACATTTGTCTTGAAGAAACAAGTTAGCACAACCGACTCTCCGGGGGTTCTCCTCTCGTGCCGTTTTTCTAATATTTGCCGTGTAAAGAAACGTGGACTGCCGCTGAATACCGTTCAAAATGCATGCAATCTGCGCGGCGAGTTGCTTTACACGCGTGTGTTATATTTTACAGTTTTTCATCGGCTTTAATTCTGAGAGAAAACCACTAACAACTTACAGTAATAAGAATATACGAGACTGACCGTATTTTATATATATGATAGCCTATCATCTGCGCAATCACGTGTTCTTATTACACGCCAATTTTCATTAAGATCGGTCAAGTCGTTTTTGAGTTATCTCGCGACATACGGAGAAGCTCGACAGATTTTTATAGTACTATAGATAATAATAACAATGGTTTCTCACCACAAATAGTACATACAGGCGGAAGTGTTATTACTACCCAAGCATGATTACTTACACATTCTAGTAGTATTGAAAAGTGTTAGTGATATATTTGATTCTATTTCACCCTTTTAATCGTGAATTTTCCAAAAGCCTTCTTTGGTTTTCACCTGCTGAAAGGCAGCAGCATTTCATTCTACTGAACTCATGGCTTTGGTTGTGGCCGTCCATCAGTCAGTGTTACAGAATAGAGTTACTAAGTAGATTGATCGTCTTCTGTAAGGCATCCTCTGCACTTCTATTATGTTAATATATCAGCCAAATTACACGGTGTTTCTTAAATTATAACAATAAACGTGAATCAGACGAAGGAGGGTATAGATCAATGAAACAATTTCGCCTCTCACCCTCGATCATAGTTGTTGAGGGAGGAAAAATAAAAGCATTTATCTTTTGATGATTGAGAGCTTTGTATAACCTCCTTGTAAGTCCTTACAGCTTTTGGGTTGATTATTTTTTTTAGAAAATATTTGTAAACAGCACTATCAAAGATACTCCAGATTCTTATGCACTCGTTAAGATTGGCCGTATTGGGCCCATCCTCGTGATGTTTTTTTTTCAATGTCTTCATATTCCAGTTGTAGTTGGTTGTAATAATTATTAACGTCAGAAAATGAGCAAACAAATACATGAGTAATCTAATTCTAGATGCTACCATCTTTCGAGAATAGCTTCGGGATTAATAGGTCATACATTGCCTAGCGACCTTCAACACAAGTGCGCCATTGACTCCTCCAATATTATTCATATATTCAGCAAATTATATAACTATACAAAATTATCTTATACTTAAGGATCAATTAAGTCCGTAGTAGCCACAAGGGATTCGTTACGATGGCTCAATTTAACAATAGATAATAGAAAAGGATATTTTCCTCGATCTTAAACAAAATAAAAATTTGCACAACTGGAATTACAAAAAATTGTTACAATAGATCAATAATAAAGCTTGAGGTTAAAATTAACTATGTAGAGGATAAACATATCGATGAACTTAGCGCTACGTGGGTCAGTGTGTCTTGATTCTAAGTGGATTTAAGGTAAATTTCTTTGACAATTAAAAACTAATTTCTGATTAATGTATTTAAACAACTTGAATTTGAAGAAGGTAAATTTCTTGGTTTCATCCTATACTTTCACCTTTAATAATTATCTTCAATTTGAGGTTCGAAATTTAAGTTAAGACAGAGTTCAGAGATAACAAATATAAAAAAAAATTACGAATAACCTTTTTTTGAAGTCTATTAAAAATAATAATCAAATGTCTTACGTATTTATTTTATTAATTATGGAGGAGTTGGATTTAAGATTATATTTAGCCGAATAAAATTGTATTTGAAAATTTATGCACGATTGTCTAATGGGTATAAATTCGATATTATTTTTACGATTGAATATTTTCCTTTCCATTAGCTTAGCTTTTATTGGTATCTAAAAAGCTTATGTTACTAACTTCATTGACCTAATAAGCTTCGTTACTTATTTCTTTTGATCGGATAGTATCCGTTTATATCGAACGATTTTACGCAACACGCCAAGTATAAATGAACTTTAAAAACAACTGCATCTTTAATAAAAATGTATGAAAATCATGTCATACAGACACCGCCCACTCAGCTCAATCCGCAGGCACCTACCGGCTGTGATTGCGGTTTATTATTCGCGGTTTAATTAACGTCCTTGCATTTATTTACGGACCGCAGCGCCCGGCGCCGGAGCGCTCTGTGTATTGATATGCTGGCGATTTATGGTGATTTCGGTCAATTTCAATACTTTATTGGCGATTACGGCCGGTCATAATCAGGATAGAAATTGCCGCAAATTTATAGCACAGAATATTGAATACTTAATATGTGGTAAATAACTTTTGAATTTCCGCATTTTTAGAGTTTTTAGAATGATTTTTAGATTAGATCATTCGGTATTTTTTAATAAATAATGCTTATTCATTAATTATTATTTTGCCGTTAATTATTTTTTAAAAAATTCTGTCTAACATGTGGTGACATAGTGCATAAACTGACCAGCAGGCATTCAAACAGACAGACAGACAAATCCGCCAAAAAATTATTTTAAACTCTATTTAACCGCTTCGTTATCGGTATAAAATCCACGTACATTAAGATTTTCAAAAATATTTATTTTATAGATATGAACTATCACATTTTATTGTTAGTACCAAACCACCCTCGCTTCGCTCCATAAAAATTACGCCTTACGTTTAGAAATAGCACCTGCATTGTTTAAGCACTGAGTTTTCTCGTTCTACGAGTTAGTAACATTTTCATTTATAACTTTTTTACTTATGGACGGATTTAAGTAAAACGAATCTTAAATAATAAATGGTTAATATTACGTAACCATTACTGAATACATCTGTAAAAACTATAACGAAATTGATTAAACCGTTGCTGAGATTAGTGCGCACAAACGCTTAACAGACAAAAAAATCTAACAACTATTATTTTGGAGTTTGTTGCGTTAATAAAAGTTTTTCTCATACTTCATACTGAAAGCGATCAGCTAAAATTTTCTTTTATGTAAATATATACTTTATAATATTGTATAATTTCTATGTAATAATTTTACTTCCAATTACTGAGAAACAGCAGATGTGTGCACCGAAAGTCTTTGTTAAACGGGGCGTGTCAAAGCCCGAACTACGTCAAACTATTGAGAACCAACGAACAACTACTAAGTCCTGTAATGTACAAGTTGTCTGTCTGTCCGCCTGATCAGAGGGTGGATTATTGGCTAGATGTATCAGAGTTGTTGGTGAACTAAGGAAACACTTCTATATTTTTTAGTAAAATCTAAAAGGATTTTTATGGTAAATTTAGAAATTGTCTGCTCATTCGGGCATCACACTATGTCTATCAAATAGAGTTCATGGTTGGTATTCCGGCTGGGGCGTATATTTATTTATGTGACAATCAATAATTTCTTTCCCGTTCAGGTTGTTGGTCATAAATCATGTTTAATTCGATGCCATAGGTAGCACACAGAATCCTGAGAAGAATTTTGCAGTCGGAGAGGAAATCTGCAATAGATAGCTCCGGCTCTGGGAAACAACGGGTTATCCGGGGTAGTTATTAACTAAACACCCTTCCCACCATACTGAGGAACTTCAGGGTCTTTTAGTTCGGTTATCGAAGCCTAGATCTCATATTAACGGATCGAACCAATAATTCAAAAAACCATTCATAAAATTACGTGCTGGTACCTTCAATGCTCGGAGAATATTGAACAGTAAAACATTTCCATTTGATTTCCACGAAACAAGTGCAAACCACAGTAAAACTACGAAATGCAACGAAATATGAAATCCGCGTTTACGTCGAGTGGGAATCGAACTTTTAATCAAAGGCTGCGAGAACCTATTTGACGTCCAATTTACCAACTTTGCCGCTACTTTCGATACCTGCTTGAGTGGGCGTGTTTCCATTGCTGCACAGCGGCGACCGCATCTGACGAAGTATCGATAAAGACCGCTGTTAATATTCAAAATAATAATACTTTGTTAAAACTGCTGTTCATAACCACAACTTATTTCATTGTGTACAATACGACGTAGCTCCGTAATCTTTGAAGTGGGAACAAAGCTGTACATATTTCAAGTATCAGCTCTACATTCCTCTGCACAGAGTAAGTATTTATCTAATACAGTCATCTATTCAGTAACAAATTAAACAAAGCATAAGTTAGTTATTTGAAAGCCCTTTTTATATGGTTACGGAAGATTGTAGTCCGAATCCTGCCACGCTTAGCTGTTCTCGAAAATACAAGAGAAAAATGTATGAAAACCTTGGATACCTTAATATATATGAGAAAAAACATTATTAGCGGCCAATTGGCGCAATAGAACCCGAAACAATAGTTGTTAGACTTTTTGTCTGTTTGTATTTCTAATTCACAGAACGAGTAAGGCCCAAAAATAAGCAGATGCTATTTTTCAGCGTAAGGTAGTTGTTCCGAAGCGCGGCGAGGCATTTGTTACTTATTAAAATTAAATAAATAAATTAGAACTGATTCTATTCATCAAATATATATATATATATATATTTTGTCTGTGTACTACACAAATCAATTCAATTCATAAGTTTCAATTGCTAAGTAACTTACAGTATACGAGTACGTTACACTAGCGATAATTGCCTGGACACCAATTATCGTGTTTTCAACGTTAAACGTTTTAACTTAGCCCAACAGTAGACAACCTAAATGGAGACCAGTAAAAAAGCTTAAATGAAATTTATGCTGCAGCTGAAGCTTTAACTTTCGGCCGCAGACAACTCGCTTAGGCGTCAGTAGCACAGTTTTGTGGAGGTGTGGGAAGTGTGGCACTGTGGGCTACATAGGCCAGTTTCAGTAACGGCGAGTTGCGGAACTCATTTGCAATCCAATTTACAACTTTCAACGGATGAAAGTCTACTCGAGCTGCACAAAAATAAGGGTATATTTCTGTAGAAAATTAGCTGCATATAGTTTTTATGTAGGTTAGTACGATATGTACGATATTATTAACGGTGCACGCAAGCCGCTCTCGGTTCGCTGCAGAAAATCTACGCCTAACGCTTAGAAACACTTTATTAATTAGATGAAAAACATTAGATGCTGTTTTAGGACAGGGTTTAGCTGTGTCTTTTCCTATGAATTAGAAATATATTAATTTATATTTCTTTATTTATGATGCTTACTGCAATACATCAATGAAAACCTTAACGAAATCGGTTAATCCATGTTTGAGATAAGTTCGCAAAAAAACGCACAGACACATAGAAAAAAAAATCTAACAACTATTATTTTATGTTCTATTGCGTTAAGAAAGATCTTTAATAATATTTTTTCTGATATATCTTTCATGTACAATAAGCGATCATATAAAAATTTATGAAATGTATATTGTAGATAAGGAGGCTAAGTTTTGATAGGAAAATAGTTTGGTTTCGATTTATTTAATGTCCAAAGTTTGAATTCTGCAAGTAATTTTTGAAATAACATAATTTATAGAAATTAATTATCGCTTGCTTCGAAGGATCGTGAGGTAACCTATGTACCTGAGAATTCACTATATTGTTCTTAATTGTGTTTAAAGAATGCCAATACTGACTTGGCTCGCGTAACAGACTGTACGACCTTAATCCCTCGTATTATTATGGAGACTCCAGCCTAACAGTGAGACAGTAACGTGTTGAGATGGTGAAGATGTGTTCCTACCGTCCGTGTAGCATCTAACTTAAGAAATATGATGTAGTTAATAAGCATTTGCAATCGAATAAATATTTTTTTGTTTCATTGTAATATTACAATTCATTATATCTTAAGCTTGACAAATTTACGGCAAATGAGGAATTAATGTTCCATTATTACCCTAAGGTAAAAAGGGACCGCATTTTACAGTTAGCGCTGATTTTCATTGCAACCCACTATGTCGCCCCGTTTGGATCAGTGATAGTTCATTTTAACTGTAACGCCTGACTGTTATCGCTGTGATCATGATCCACGTAATTGCTTCGAAATATCGGTTATTTTTGCAATGTATAAAGTCCGCGGCTATATAAGTTTAAAATCAGTGCTAATAGTTTGAACATTTAATAGAATAAACTACAATTTTCTATTTTCCTTGAAATCACTATGTTAAATTCACACAAGTTTAATTTAAACCGCGCTTTGGACCTGCGCCACCTGCGGATAATACACGGTCATCCGTTTGTTATTCAAATTTGTCACGGACGTGAGCTTAGCGACATCTGAGGACCGGTCGCTGACCGGCGCTGGGATGGTTGTGGGGCATTAAAAACGACGCTTTACATTTTACCTGACAACAGATGACAAAATGCTTGATATTCGGTAGAGGGAATAAACCAACATTAGTTGTTAAACTATTCTTTACTTTAATTTTGTAAAATTTTCAATCTACGTTTGCTTTCAAGCCTGCGTCTCTTACTCATGCTGTACTGTGCTGAATGACAAATGCGGCTATACCAAGCGAATTGAACTATAGTCGCTGGACCAGAGATTTATCCGCTAGGTAGTGCAAATACTACCCAATTCGTCCCGACAGTATTCTGATATCCGGTTTGGATTGTACCGTTAAAAAACGGGTTCCTCACTTTCTTGCCTGACACCGGGTTGATAAGCGCTTTGAGATATGTATGGGAAGCAATGTCCACTTCTTATCAAGTGGCCAGTCTGCTAGTGTGACGGTGTGTATAGGTATATTATATCTATAATGATATATGAGAAACATTATGTAATGCAAATTGGTGAAGGTGAACTAGAGGGTCAGGAGGCCTTATTCTGCTCGTTGGATTCTTAACGATTAGGATTCATACCAATTGACGAATTAATTTACCGAAGCACGGTAATCATGATAAAATGTTGTCAGAGGGTCATTTAGCTGGCCAAACGACTACAAGTTAATATCGAATTACTAGCATGACTGCGTGCTTAGTACTACACCATGTCAGTAGATAACATTTCTACACTTATTACTAATCAAATTAAGTTTAACTGGAAGATAACGCTTTTTAGCGATCAGATCGCCTACTGTAATATGTCGATCAAATTGTTGTGTTGTCATGTACGTTTTACAGCATACAATAAGGATTATCGATTATTATTATTACTTTATACTTTTGTAATTTTAAATTCAATACAAAATTTTAACAAAGCGCTACGTTAGCGACCTCAACAAGGCCTAATCCCTATATTAATTTGTATCGTACCGTTCACGCGGCCTCAGGTGCGAACAACGCCTTTACAAACCGCTCCCTATGACAGGTCGACCGACCTTCCGGACTGCGGCTGCCCGCTCGTAAATACACTGCACAAACAAAACCGCGCTGTGGGATATGTTCTAGACATTAATAATTGTGAAAAGGTTATTACTGAACACTCATAGAGCACAACTTGTGTCAAACGCAAATGTTCTACCAAGTTAAGTAACTTTGTTCGCGGTGGATAGTTCGACAGGTAGTTGTGGTGGCTACATCGTTTGGTGGTTGTTACAGATTTTTACCCGTAAATCGACGTCGATAAGCTATGGCAGAGGACTTGAAGCGACAAGAGTTTCCAAGGCGTGGTTCGTCGTTAACGCATCTATCGATCTACAGCAACATAATAGACTACACTAAAAGTCTCCTAAACCACAGGATCCTTATCTTGGTGTAGAGAATTAACGAGTTTTTTAATATACATATCTCAGAATTTAGATTCAGTACCTCATTAGAATGCATGAAAGCCGTCAAAAAGCGGATGGGCCGCTTCAATATGTAGCTGGTCAAGCAACTGAAGCATCTTACCATAATTTATGAATATTTTCTGGTTTCAGATGGGTAGTATAAATCCCAACTGATAATATATTTCTCACATACTTAATCTGCTTGTTCGTTGTCTAAATATAACCACATGTTGTCATTGCTATTGTAAAATTCCATATTCCAAGCCTTTGTTCTGCAAGCACGAAGACGAAGCACGCTATCTATACCAACGCAAATCCAACTATATCGGTTAAGGATTATGTTAGCAAGAACAATTCAGTTACATATATCATGCCCTAATTACACAGTCATTACGATGCGAAAGAACATTTGCGCCGCTAAATGTGCTGTTTGTACGTGGCTTGGGGTATGGTGCAAGTGCAAGCAGGAAGCGGTTCTGAGATTGAATTGACTAAATCTATCGGTCGAGGTGTAAACAAATTAATTAGGCTCCATATTATATTCTCCGGATGAATTATCAGTAAATTTAAGACAAATAATCTTACACAAACTAATATTGACGTCAATTGGTACCAGGCAGACTTTATAGACTTTTTACAAAATCAGTTTGATTCGAACTTGGAACTATTATCAAAACGCATGATCACTAGGCTAGAGAAATATCTAAGATAAGATGATGATTGTTTAGAGATTTCAACTTTCTCTGCTCGCGGTGCATCTGCTGAACCTGCTGCACCAAGTGCCTCCTGTTGTAGGTGTGTTAGCTCTATACCACCCAGCATAGTCCCGTGAAAACTCGTGCATGGTGGTACAAATTGTTACCTGTTTGACCAACTACTTTTCTTTCTTTCTTTCTTACCATCCTCCTTTACTGTTCCCCGATCTTTACAGAATGATGTAATTAAATGACCCAAATTGCATTCGTCTCATTGTTTCCAAATTTATAGCGAATTCTTAATTATTAATGGAACCCTTAAAGATTTTTTTAATACTTTTCTATTGCAATTGGTTGTAAAGAAATAAAAAAAATAATATATATACACACATAATTTTTAAAAATTGGACCAGAATGTACTCTGTAACTAACTACTAATTAACCTTTGTTAATAACAAATCAAACTTAAATTGACACATGACTTGCAACCTCTCCCGTGTGTTGTTAATTTTAATAAAAATTTCCTTAGAGATGTGTCTGGCCTTATCTGACTTTGTGTGGTAAAGAAATTCCCGCATTTAAAGTTAAATCTACTTATTTTTAAAAGACTTCAAAATAGGAGGAAGTCCATAATTAGATTGGTATTTTTTATGTTTGTTATCACGGAACTCCGACATTTTTAACCAATTTGAAAAATCCTTATTTGTTTGAGGGTATACTTCCCTTTTGGGTCCACTTAAATTTGAAGAAAAAATACCAAAAAATAAAAAATAACACATGGAACCAAGATTTTCACCACCTTCAAATGGAAGTCGGTAGTTTTTGTTAAAATATTTACTTGTTTATACTGAGGACATGGAACATCGTGTTGATGTATTGTCGAACACAATACATAACAAATACATAACAAACGAGACAATAGAGTACATCTGATAGCTTAATGTATATGTAGGTTTCCTTACTTCTTGAGGAGAGCCAAGATCATTCCATATAAGGAAAGTACTACAAAAATGTTATGCAAATTTTGACTAACATCACTTGCCTTACGAGGGGGATAGAATCTAAATTGTAACTTAACCCAGTTTGAAATATTAAGATAAAAAAGAAATTGAACCGAAGGAAACAGTAATAGACGAATTTTACAATAATAATTATGTTTTAAGTAGTTGTCCGTGTTTTTAAGTTGTTGTAGATATGAATGATGCTCTACCAAAATAAAAAATAATTTAATTTCCATAATAATTCCAACATTACATTGGTCACGGTAAAAAATAAATTAATTTTTTTGAGAACATTACCGCAGTAGATACACTGTCATAAAACAACGAACACGCCGCACGCCAAGGGTTCATGTCCAAAATTAATTTTGCAGATTTAGGGCAAATGACAAAATATATGGACACGTTGACCGCATTTAACGTGACCGACGTACCTTCGCCACGTCGAGTTACGTTATTTTGACATAGAATAAGGAAAATACAAAACATCCAATAGGTATAAACAGTAATTCACATTACACTAATTCAATTAAAAGATTTCGAATTTTCACCAGAAATTGTGCATGCTATTGAGTTAAATTATAAATGATCTATCCAGTTAAGCAATGTGGCGAAGTCGTTTAATTTGAAATGTGATCATTACTGGCATAATTTCATGATTTTAGCCGCGTCTAAAAGAAATTAATAAAAGTGACATTTACGCCTTAAGCAAATTTTGCACTTTGACAGTATCGTCAAGGGGTCTAGAAATATTTAAAATTCGATTTGAGTAAGGAATCCAATACTAATCCGGTGCCGATGAAGTAGGAGAGAAGAAATATGCCCCAGGCCTGTTATGACACAGTATTACAAAAGGAGGAATCGTTATTAGTTATGTTTTGGTCATGTACTACAACTATTTAATAAAATTAGGATGAACGACTAATGGTATAAAATCAATGCAACTTAATTCGGATATCCCAGTCGATCAACAAGGAAGAGCTTCAAAAGATTTTCCCAAAATTAACGCAAAACTGTTTTGTAATTTCCCTACTGCTTTTTGTATAATCTTTGTATATATAACGCAAAGTGAAGTTAACTACAGGGCGCGATACAGGATTAATTACAAAGGATGAGCCACAGCTCAATTTGTTTAAAATTAACGGTGCCGGACAATTATTGCCGGAGTTTTAGTTTCAGAGGATATTTACAATGCTGTCAGGCCTTATTGCCTTCCATCATATTATCATGTTGGTGTTATGTAGGGTGAATTACTTTTTCAAATTATGAAAGAACGCAATGGGTCAGAGTGAGTGGGATCGTATTGTTGGTCATGTTTGTCTTTAAAACTCTGATAGAAAGATTTTAAAGAAAGTAAAGTTTAGGGACAAGGATGCAGCCTGCTGGCATCTATTACGTCTCAATATGCCCTCAGGGTCTGCCATAGGGTTTTGGTAAGCAGAGCTCCTAAACGTGCGCCGGTGTTTTGAGGGACTCTGCGTACGTGTTTATACCTTAATTCTCAAAGACTTGGCTTATCCGTTAAAGTTATTAAAGAAAAACGCACCTTATAAGTAAGGTAAAAAGTAAAAACGTAAGTAGAAAGTAAAAAGTAGATGGAAATAGCAACGCCATAATCAGTTTTACTGAAGTAAGATAATAGATAAGAGGCGTTTCTTTTTCCGATTGTTCTCCTCCATGGTAACGTACCTTACCAAAACAGAGGTAAAATCAGAACACGACGTGCCTAAGATTATTACTACCTACTTGAAACAATCGATTTTAATATCGATAAAAATTTCACATACACTGGACTGGTGGTTTTTAGATTTCTTTTCCAAATAACAAGAAAAACATATTTTATTGCGCTTGGAGTTTAAAATAAGAAAGAGTCAGGATTAATCATCCATGACTTCTGACATATCATATTTGGGCCTGAAATAGTTGGCACTAATTCCTCCTCAAATTAAATTGGCGGAACTGCGTCACGTCGTACACTGAAGATAATTTTAGCATAAACACAAACAGTTTGAACTGTTCGCCGAGACCCTCGTCTGATAACTAAATATTCAAGAGTACTCAGATTTCAATGGTCCACAGAACATTGAACAGCAAGTGCAAGATTCGGATTTTAAGCCCATGCGGGACGGTCACGCTCATTTACCTCGTAATTATACCGCGCAAACATTGAAAATATATTTTGACGACGGAACGGATAGCGTAACTGACATTGTGGCTTCTTTGACGTCTTGTTGGCGCTTGTGGTGGTCGGGGTTTTGTTCTACACTTTCATGACCGATTCTGTATTTCGACGGATACATTAAACGATGGATGCGAGTGTTAATATTATTAATAATAATACAATTTAGTTATTACCTCTAACATTCTCGTATGTAAATAACTTATGAAAAAAATATATAACATGTTGTGTGGGTGATGTGGCGGTTGAGGACTTCGTAATCATCAAACGGTATTGATTTAATTGGTATATGGTATTATAACTAATAAACTTTACCATTATCTATAGCGGACCAATGTGATAATCTATGCTTAGCGTTATCTATTATTCTTAGAGTTTTTATCTAAGTAAAAGTTGAAGCCGAACTCAAAATAAAAAAGTATTTATTTCGAAATCGAGTAATATTATTAAATGTACAAGGTTTTTAATAAATAAATAAACTTCTAACGAGTTAACATTTGTCGAATACCAAGTTCTGTTTAAAAGCTGCGGTTCGTGCACCCTGTAATATTTGCCCAACTCGGTAATGTTTTGATT
>DWPT01003766.1:0-13992 GCA_018251895.1 Agathymus mariae mariae
TACACAAATTGACGTCAGTGTGTCATAACGTAATATATACATAACTCAACATATTAAAAACTACAAAAGTACAATAGATTTTACTAATTAATATTAACTTATGTTGTGATGTGTGATGTGTTAAATGCGTGGCCCAGCCCCGATACGCCACAACCCGCCAATGTATTTGCAGCTCGAGTCTTTTGTGCGTAGTATTGTTCTGTTATGTGAAGCGTATAATCAAACAATACTAGTGAAACGTATTGTGAAGTAAACACTTGGTTCAATTCAAAAATAAATATTCATTAAGCTCTATTGTCTCAGGTGGTTTAGTTGTCAATGTTTGTCGAATATAATAATTTAAAATTCAATATTATGCATTCAAGATCCAGTAGCGGGAACTCACTCTTAGTACATGAAAAAAACTCAACTCTTAGTACATGAATACAATTGTTAATAATTAATTAAAGTAAAACAAATATGAATATAAACCAGCAAAATAACTATTTGCGAAACATTTTTAATCACAAAAATATAAAGAAATAATCAAACTTACATTTCCCACCGACTCGCGATTTCAATTTATAAATTTAAAGAAATTAAAGCAATAACTAGCTAACACAAGTTACGTCGAACACGTCCGACTCATTCGATCGACAGCAGAAAAGTGATTCCCTTCGTTTTTTTTTTTTTTGCGCCCGGACAAAGGTAAAGGGATACCCTCAGGAGATGCGTGGGAGGGAGGCGGTGAATGCTCAAGCATACCAACGCAGCCGGCTGTTTATGTGGAATTCTCGATAAACTTAGAGAACTACCCACTAAACACCACCTAAGGTTGGTTGGCTTTGGCCCTACGGAACTTAAACCGTCATCGGTTGCGACCCCTCTTAGCGAACAGGGGCTCTAGCGGTGCTCCCTAGAGGGCATCCGCTCGGAAGTCGATACGGCAGGTGTCATCTTACAAGAGGCTTGCGACATCACCAGGACGATCACCGTCTGAAGGCGAGTCTGCGTCTCGTGCGGCCTCTTATATAGTCGTCTCTAGGAGGTTAGGAGGGTTTCCTAAATATACTGTAAAACCAGCTTAAAACAACAATTACAATGCAATTAATATCGATTGTCCGTTACGGTGATTCGTTCGATGAAACTGTGAAATTCAATAATTTCAGCTAGTAGATGTAATAATGTTATATTTTGTAATATTTATTATTTAGCTCGTCAGTAACATATCTTTAAATAATTATTTCTGGGTATTGTTAAATTTTCATATAATTGTATGATGTTAACTCCTTGTACGATGAAACTACGACCTCCTATGTAACATACATATAGTTCTAAGAATGTTAATTTTTGTTTTGTAAGTTGTTTTATGTTATTAAACTGGTAAATGAGCAAATTGAGAACCAGACGGTAAGTGTCTACTGCCCCCACTAGAACTTTTTAAGGATTAGTGTTGTTAATCTTAATTTGATTCTAAATTGATAGGATACGATAAAAAAATGGTCTAAAGTGTAATTGTGTAAAAGTTAGATGCTATTCTCTTGAAAATGTAACTGTTCTTACTCCCTTTTTGTTTATGACCTAAATCGTGAGAGAGCCGCTAGAATGCGTTTAAATATTCATTAAAAAAATTTAAATTTTGATATATATTATTGTTTAACGAAAAAAAATGCAATGAAACTATTAATTTGACAACTAAGAGTAGCGTGAACATGTCGAAATTCAGTTTTGTCCTTTTTATTGTATCAAACATTTTTAGAGTTATAAAATACGATAAGAAAAAAGTATGCATCTTGAGTAAAATGTTTAAAAACTGTTAAAATAATTACTCTGAACTAGATAAATTACTAGCTGACCCGGCAAACGTTGTTCTACCATATAACTTATTTCTAGTGATTATTATGGGGATTAAATAAAAAATAAAGGATGTATTTTGTGTCGGAATGGAATCTATGACGGAAAGATGCATGGAGTGATATAGACAAAAAAAAAACACCAAAAATTCGTTTTTCCGGGTGAAAAACATGGTGTGCTCAAATCTAAGCCGGAAACTGATTGTTATTGTAAATGCCAGTCTAATAGAAGTATTGAACGCGTTTGAAGTCGATTGGCACGTCTGTGGGATCATTGGAATGCGTGGCAGCAAAACATTTTCAGCGAGGAATTTGTCATTCAAAATGGTGTCTTCGATAATGTTTTTCATCAATTTTTTGATCACCAATGCATCTTGTAGAATTTGGACGCGCATGTTTATTTTTTACCGAACGTTTTCAATATTATGCAACATGGCGATTATTTCAAGCAAGCGTTGATCTCATCAGCGTACGTTGAACGTTGATCATTATATCTTTTTAGTTTTAGAACATTTTTTATATCTTTTAGTGTTCTGTCCAACGCCTCAATAGAATGTTTGTGTACCATAATGCATTCATCCCAGATGATAATTTTGCATTTTTTCATCACTGTGGCCATGGCCAATTATTTTTTTGTGTTGCACACTGAGTCGGGGTTATTTTGAATATTAAGTGACAACTTAAATGCTAAATGAGCAGGTCTGCCTCCATCCAATAAAGTTGGTGCCGTGCCGACCAATGCTATACCATTCGTATTTCATCGAGAATTAGCGAATTGAGAAATATTTTGCCAATTCCACCTGATGCATTCAAAAAAAAGAATCTACCTTGTCACGCCGAAGCTGTCAACATAACGCGATCGTAAATGATTTTTTGTTCATGAGTCAGTAATGGGACATTGCGAATAACAATCGCTGCCATTTCTGCAGTATCGTAGTGCAGTTCAAGATTCATTTCGGTGTCCATTAAATCAGATCTATTCAACACTATAGTGAATAGTAGACGAATTTGTGTTGCTGTACAGCCCAATGATGCTTCAGCAAGCATATCGTCCCAGTGATTGACATCTTCGAGCAAATCGAGTGCAAAGCATGCATTCTTTATACGTTAGTGTTGTCCATTCACTTTGTGTATATCTTGAAATGACAAAGGGCCGTTGACGTCAACCAACAACAGTTGCGGATAGAAGCACTCCATCTGCCTTTAACTGACTGTATATATTCGGCCCGAAGTGTTTGATTTGAATAGACCAGGGCACGCACCAATTGCTGTGCCTTGCTTATTCGGAAACCAAAGATACGCCAGACAGCTTCATTGAAGCTGATGTACCGACCAATTTGTTAGCACAATATTTTGTCGTTGTCATTCAATCGAGGAGCATTCACATCGGTATTATGAATTTGAAACACGGCCTTATCGCTGCCTTTATTCACATTCTTGCAAAACTTGCAAAACTGTACATAAATATGAGCATTGAATGTTTTGCTCAGTAGAGGGATAATAGTACCACCCAACAATTGCCAATATCAATGTTTGCATTGTTAACATTTAGCGTAAATGATTATTTGCCATCACCGTAGTTCTCCGACGATTTATTGGATATCCAACCACATTTGTGATCTTGTCGTTGGTGAAATGGTAGAAGTAGTGCCATCTGTAATTCAACAATATAAATAATTTCTTTATGTTTGAAATACGAACGACGGTTAAATTATTTGAATATTGGTCATACAAAAATACTAAAATCGCAATAAAAAAAATTCCGAGCCTGGGTGAAAATTTACGGTTATAGGTACTTATTGATGCCAAATCAAAAAAAATAGTACAAAAAAAACAATTTTTGTCACAAAAATACAAAAGTTATTGGGTTGTAACACCCTTATCACCTAGCGGTATGAAATATACTTTACGACCTATTCACATCTGTCAAACATGCATTAAAAACATTACGAACGCATAAATGCATCAACAAACATGCAAACATTCATTTTTATTTATGAATATTACAAATCAACTGCACTCAAAACCTAAAATAGGCAATGCTTTTCACTCGTTCTACTTAGCATTGCGGACTTCGAAAGCAGCTCATAAATGGATAAAATACCTAAACATGAAATTTATAAGGTATCTGAAAAATCATCCGAGTAACATTTTAAAAGCGAGAAGCTTTTGCGTTATCATTTGTAAAGGAGTGGAGTATCTTTTCAGAAAAATAAGGATCCCCGTTTCCTTTTCGGGTCGCCAAAAGAATTTGGTGATCACCCCTTAGTCATCGTGTAACAGTTTGTCGGCTAGTGGATTTCTTCGCCAATAATTATTGTTAATGACATTTAAAAATTTCTACATCTCATTTATATACATAATAAAAATCATCATTGTCATGAATGGTCGTGTTTTTCCTTTGTAATTAAGGTCTTAGCTTTATTGAGTTATATTTTGTACTATGAAATTTTTTTAGTAACCATTAAAAATACATTTGACTTTACTTTGCCATTCTCGGGCAGAAGTCGGTAAAATAAAATTAGCGTTCTTCGTTAATCTTGCACGTGTTTTGTTTATATCTATATATATCTTATGAAGAGAGTGCGAAATTTGTGTGTATGCAGAGGGTACTCTCCGCGCCCACGGTAAATATTTTTATAATTGTTTAACAATCTGAAACGTTCATCATTCCAGATGGACATATGTTACATACTACATCATGTATGTATAATTCATTGTTGAACCACGAGTCGGGACAGGCCGCTAGTTAAATCATAAATATGTCATGTTATTATATTTGTCAGTTCTGTGGTGTTTACGTCATACAGTAAAATTATTTGTTAGTAAATTCAAATATTATTTTCCTCGAAGCGAATAAAGAGCGCGGATGCCTAGTGTTATGCCCAAATGATAAAGAATATTAGCCTATATTTCCTACAGTTTTAACTTAAGTAGATAATAATATAATACCCTATATTATAAATTTCTAATTCGCCCCCACTTCATTTTCGGAACCGAGCTCCATATGTCCACAAATAGAAAGCGTACTCGAATAAAAGTTTACATATTTTTTCAGGCGTTACATAAATATTTCATGTTTACCTAATCACCGGAACCATCGTTGTGAATAAATATATGTGTAAGTGAAACCACAATGAAAACCGAGCAACAGTTTTGGATATCGCTGCATCCGACAGACGGAGAACTTCGTTTTATACTATGCCGTGATTAATATAAAGTCTAAAACTGTAATGGTTGAAAATAGAAGAAAACTACAAGCTAGACAGCATACAGTTCGATCTGCGGTTCATGTAAATATGAAATAGACGAATGTCTCTCAAAGGATATTCCTTGTGTGTGGAAATCGTCGAAGCCCCAGGGGAATGATTTCGATGTCGCGTGCGGCGCTCGGTGCTGTCTCTAACAGTCGCTCACCATTTAAAGTTTGCAGAACTCCCGGCCGTATCGAACTGTGAACTATCCACGTCGCAGTTCGAACGGCGAACCTTTATATTTAATTTTACTGCAGGGAAGGTAACCGCGTACGGTAACGCTGTGGTGCAATATTCGGTTCGAGTGCCAGATAACACTAAAAATTCATGTTTTCCTTGTGCCCAATGTTCGAAAATTAGATATGGTATTATGTAAAATATCATAACTCTTTTAAATTAATGGAAACCGCGTCACAAAAAGATACCAAAAGCTTATTAGCTGTGTACAAATTCTTATTTCTAACTAGCGAACGCGCTCGCTTCGATTCGGAAAAATTACCTTATGCTTAAAAATAGCATCTGCATTTTTAGGGGTTTTATCGATCTGTGAATTAGAAATACATACATTTATTCATATTTTTTTTATTTATGGACGGATGTTAAAGAGACAAGATACTAAGTATTAAGTGATGCTTACTGCAATACATTAGTGAAAACCAGAACGAAATCGATCAAGCCGTTTCTGAGATTAGCGGCAAAAACGCACAGACAAACAGACAAAAATTCTGACAACTATTGTTTTGGGTTAAGACTAAAGACCAGCTTACTTCGCTTTGTAAAACGTATGTTCTCACAATACTTTAGATTTTCAAAGTAATGTGCACGAAACAATTGCGTAGTCGATTTTTATGGGGGTTTTATAATTATCATATTTATCCAATTTTATTGCTTTAAAATTGGATAAATATAATAATTATAATATATAATAATTAATTATAATCCAGTTTTATTTATCCAATTTTATTGCTTTTGTTTATTGTAATAACTCCAAAGACACACCATCCCTCTCCATCTTTACTTTTAAGCTTTAATCGAACTTACATACGAATGTGTCGTTTATTACGAAAAAACAAATACAATTCACTGGATAAAAAGTATCCCATATGTGTGAATATTGTATAAGTTATAAATATGCCAGGTATCATCTTAATCTGTTTGATGTTTTCCCATAATACGGACAGACATACAGAACAAGTTACAAATATATTTGTATTACAGCTTTAACTGTTACTAAGCCTATATCTATGTGCATCAAATATTTAATGCACTGGTTAGGTGGTGTTACAAGTGTTGCTACTATTAATATTAATAGACACAGTTACAGGTAATGTCGAGTCAACATAGAGTAATATTCGATCTGGTGGCAAAAGATTTTTTTAAATAGATGCAGTAGTTCCGGAGATAACCGTTCACATACACACGAACTCGCAAATATCGCAATGTCTCTTTGTAATATTAGTATACATGTGCTATTTATCACTGAAAATGTGAGCAAGACAGTCGTTAGCGTATTGGCATACATGAAAAATGCTGACACGTGAAGAATTACGAAATGAGGCATCGCCGACGTTACGTCAAGGGATCGCTGACAACGACACGATCTAATAGAAAATTTTCATATTCATAAGAACGCAAAGATTTGCATATAAAACGAGCTTCCTCCTCCCTCCCCCTCGCCCTCCCCCTCACCGTCGAGCCTCGTTCGAGTGCCCCATTCGTAGTTCTCCCTTCTTGTACGAACTTTGAAAACCTTGCGATAAATACTATCTTTAAGCTATATCTTTCTCGTTCGAGTGCACTTGAACCATTCTCTTTGTGATCAACGATCAAATACATTATTGTAGATGCTCTGGCGAGTTTAAAATTGCTGTCATGTATCTAATCTTGATTCTGATTCTGAAAAATGTTGATTTTTTATTTTCTGCCAATGGCTAATAGAAAATTATAATAAATAAGAAACTTCGATTCTGAATATCTGTGGATGAATTCAATGTAAAGGAAGCAATCGATTTTAAACCGTTTTTCAGTATTCATAAGTCTATAGATCCACAATGCCGTTATGTTACATGGAAATCGATTGGATCATGATGTTAGATGTTAGCCGCTCCATCTATCATTGAGTTCTAACCAACGTTACCTGCTCATAGTGCACCCCGTTGAACAACGGGCCAAAACGTAACTCCTCCTGTTGGTTTGAATAATCTAGTCATATACCAATGATATTCCCGCATGGTGATAGAGATTTTCATCTACCTGGTTAGTTATCTCCTGTTAGACTCAACCTTGTAATGTTTTTTATGTGTTTTAGTTGTGATCTCAGAGAGCCTCTTTTTTTAAAGCGAGGTCACCGCCGTGTTTTTGGCTGAAACGCGACGATGGTGCCTTTGATATTACGGAGGTCCAGGCGCGGCTTGAGCACAAATTATCAGACAGTCCATCTGCTCGTTTGGTAGCTGTTGATGTAAAAAATACAAATAAATACACATTTAAACAATAATACGACTAGACGGACAAAGACTAGTCTCTTAATAAATTTCCGAATATTTATTGATAAGGAGTTTTTACGCCACTCGAAGAACAAGCAGAGAAACCAAAACTGATGGAGGCCGGTCACCGCCGCCGATGCACAAGTCATGATTGACGCGTTACCGGATACTGCGCTTAAACTGCGTCCCCTATTATTAATTACTTTTTTACGTTTCCGACTTTATATTATAACTGTAAATATGTTGGTCGAGTTTGATTAAAACTTGATGTCAAAGAACAAAATCTTGTAAAACTTAAATAACATTTTCCGTCACATTTGCTGACCTTTCATTTCTCTTGCTTGGTAAAGTTTGATTGCTTAATCTTTAACTTAAATTCATTTCGAACAAGCTTTCGCCCGGCAACATCTTTCGCTTAGCTCGAACCAGACTCTTGGTTACAAGTAAAAAACACATTTTTTACTAACTTTTTTTTTCATGTAATAGGCGGCGGAAACGGGAAGGCAAGCCACGAGATGGCAAAGGTTTTGGTTTTTAAAAGAAATTTTGCAATGATTAATGAACAAAACTGTAATCAGTAGTCACTATTACAGTGAAGGATTGACACGGATGGAAATGCAATATTTTACAAATATTTGTTATATTACGTCAGATATAAAATAACAAACGATACATGCAAACAGTGGTCGCCAAAGCGCTCTTCACTGCTTAAGTACCTATTCTTATGAATATTCCTATAGCATTATTCCTATAGCATTCAAATAATGTTGCTGACGACTTGATTGATTACTGTTGAAGACTATCCAGAGGGAAACTAGTCTGGGTGAATAAAATTAAGTAAATATTATTTACAATAATAATTTCATTTGCCAAAACAAATAACTTGTACCGATAGCAATACACACCGACTCGATATTGTGGTTCCGTTTTACATTCGCAGTGAGCGAGGTAGCGGGCGCTCGTACACCACATTAACGGCGACCGCGGACAGTGCAGCCGGCGGCGTACTTGGATTGAAATTGAAATGAATTGTTTGCGGAGTGAACTGTGTGACTGGATTACATGCGGTTTGCTCCCCCCGACGCAAATTGGATCTCGAATGGGATGTCTTTTTCCCAATTCGACGCAATGCAACATTGTCCAACCCGGCTGGCTGCTATTTACTCTCGATTTCATCCTTGGTCGTTTTTTAACCTATCGCGAGAGCGCTCTTAATTAAACCGATAAATCGAAAGAATTCTTTCTTCTATACTTCTCGCAGATTAGTAAAAGATAAGTAATTCACGTGCGAATGTAATGTAGTTTCTCAATGGCGTTGGCAGATATGCGTCAAAGATTAGTATACCCGATGCCCGCACTATTATCGAGATGAAATCGTTGAAATATGTATTTGTGATTTTTGTTGCAAGGCTGCACGCGCGAGAGTCGTGTGAAAACCGTATTGCTCGACAACAATGCTACTCGTGACTCGAGATGCGATTTTGTCTTCAGATTATTGCGCTGACATAAATCCTTTTATATTTATTGTATCGATACGAAAAGCGAATCTACTCGGTGAAGAAAAATTCATAAATACCCGAGTAGACAATACAGCCTGCTTTTATGTGAACCGTTTGTAGTAAAACAATTGCAGAGCTTATTCACAATAAGCCTAGAAACGGTTCGGCGCCGGCCGGTTTCAGTTCATTCAGGTGTGTTTCGGTGTGAATTAGACAATTAGTAACTTTTGCATAGAACAAACACGGTGGCGGTTCGTATAAATGCATACATCATGAAATCGTGTTCTGGTGAGGTTCAAGTGGCATGTCTAGCGGCTCCCTCGTCCTCGGCCTGCGGTCGCACCTCATTGCTTTAGAATGGATCATGTACGTGCCAAATGCTAACTTGGGCAATTTAGCGCGCCCGATCCTATTATCCATCTGTGGCCCCCATGTAACCGCCTGTATTCTCTGAACCACCATCAACTTCTCCACATGAGACAGAAGATTATAGCGCTTTTCGCACACAATCAGTGTACATGTAAGTTGCAAACCTATTGTCTCACAGTACTTGAATGAAAACGATTGATAAGGCGTGTTCGATGTAAGATATATTATTCTCTCAATCCATTGTCCCAGAGTGACAAAAACGCATTAACTCAGCTCTATCTAAGAGCTAACATCGCTTTCGTTTCTATAAAGGCTATTAACTTTGTAGACTTTTCCTCTTCTTCGTCCTTTTTGTCTCGAAAACGTATTAATAAAAGGTTTAAAAGCTCAGTTCTGAATCCGCACTGATTTCATTTGTCTTCGAAGTGTTTTCAGTTCAATTCTGTGTTGCAGATACACGATGCCATTAGCGTATATTAATAATATTTATGTTATTTACATGTTGGAGAATTTGTTTAAATTTTTAACTAGATATTGATTAATTTTGTAACTTCATAACTCATCAACTAGTAAGTTTAATTTCGAGCTTTTGACTACGAAATACGCCAAATAAACAAACAAACAAATTGATCAAACTAAAGAAATGGACGTTCAGTTGTACTGCGAGACCTCGTTGTTAAATTAAAAACAAACTAGCGTGTCTATACCGGGTAAATATTAAGCGTTAGGGTAACAAAATTATTATTCTGTATTTTAATCACAGACTGCATTTGAATTTACAAAATTAATTAAGCACTCACAGCGCTGAGCCAGGGTGAGCCTTTGTTTTAAAAATACGCTGGACGTGCGAATATTCGTCAGCGTATCTTTAACTTTATGTACCTTGTGGACTTTGGAAGTACGATGAGGATTTAACCAACTCGTGTGTTTTGCATTTCACTGAGACATTATTATCGTTACGCAAATTTTAAATTTCATTTCTCTGGTACTGCTAACGACTGGCGTTTTAACTTCGAATAAATAATTATTAAGAGACCTACAGTTTTGGCTGTCATCTCTTTAATAATTCAAGTATTTAATTAATTACATTTAAAACATTCTTAAGCTTACGTCACAATTAAATATTTTAAAAGCATGTATTACTGGATAAATACAATATATATTAAAAAAGCCCCCTGAATTGTAAATGAATCTCAACTATAACAAGTCCAAAGCTGCGACCCGCATGATGGTTGGTTGTCTCAGTTGTGTGGTCGTATCCAAATATTTGTCCATGTAGGCTCGCTGATTTAATAGTGAACCGTTAGACGACGCTAAACTTATTTAAACCAATTAGATCATATAATTTCTCAATTATTTTATAATCTCTTATTAAACTTATACGTAATAAATCAATGGCTTCATAAATCAATCTTGATTGAAGTGAGCAATCTCATTCTCTGGATTTAGTCTCTTCATTGAAATGTTAAAAACAGTATTTATATAGTTTTTATTAAAAACAATATTATTTTAAAGTTATCGTAATTGACAATGTTTTGACAGAGTGATAGGTATTATCCAAATTAATGAAATTAACGTAAAATATGTGCGTAAAATATATATCCGTAAACTCTTAGTTTCTGAATTCAGTTAAAAACAAAACCGATTATACCTAACACCTCGTTAGCAATGCAGCGAACATTCGCTTTACGAACCTCTGCAGATTAAATAAATTCCAAGTTGATCCATTCGTCGGCGTCGACTCACCGAACCTTTTGAAAGCACTATTTCGTATTCCTTTAAGGCGATTTCTTTAGAGTTATCAAATGCGATGCACGATCTCTGCGGCGAAGGCGCGAGATTAAAACAGATACAGAGCTTAGGATACTATGTACACTATATTATTCCTCCAGTTTGCAAATACAAATATTCTTTATATATATTCTTTATATATATATCGTAAACATTCTTTATCTAATGTTATATATCTAATGTATCCTTCGGCAGGGGTGTGAGGGCGTAAACCATTATTATGCTCTACGGATTAAGAAACACATTTGGACTTTAACAATGGGAGGTCTCTGTCCGACAATCGTTGGGCAGAACTATTGAAAGTAGCCCGAAATATTAGGGGTGCACGGTTTTTGAGTAGTTACAATATTTACATAAATTAACACTAGTAAATATACTCACATACATATATACATACATACCGACCGACATACAAACATATATTAATTTAAAAATGGAACTAATAGATATACTAACGCTGTACACGTTGCGTAACAGTGACCATTATTTCTTTTTTACTTTCAGACATTTGCATCAATTTATATAAAACAAAACTTTTCTTATTTACGAAGGGGATTTTTTTGAAGGTACCCGGCCCTGTTGTTGTAGGTTACAGGTAACGTATGATTACGACCTAATGAACACCACGTCGACAGCCATCATGCGCATATCGGGAAGCCCTAGGATCTTGCATCATCGCCCCGGTGCTTCTATTACCATTATGTTCTTACTTTGTTCAGTATTATAGTTATGTAGTTATACAGTACACATTATTTAAAGTAAAGTACATATATGTAAATGTAAAATAACTACAGTAGTGATTTAAGTTCACTGAGGATCTATAGCAGGGTTTCTCATTACGTTATGCAATTACCTATTGATTTGAATGTGTTCCCGATGAGCTAGATACTTGAAATTTGGACAATGGCTCAGTACTGATGACAGTGTATGAGAATGTGAAAAAGGAAGAAGAAAAATTTTATACTTTTCCGTTATAAAAACATGGTACATTAACTTTTCTTTTTAATCGTCAGTTTTTTTTATTATAATATTTTACGTGATGGGTACAAACAATTTATTTTGATGATATAAAGTACTTCTTATTTTCGGTATAGTATATAGTAAGGTTGCCATATAGAGCCGTTTTGAAACACGTCAGAGAAACCCGAGTAGGTAAATACTACGTTACACCCATTTCATGTCGAGCGAGGCAGGCAGTCATCGGAGAGTCGAGAACGAGAGGTTACTAGCAACTATATGTAATAGCTATATATTCGTCATTCAGGTCGAAAATCGGAGAACAGGTAAGACCGGCAGTGAACTAGTTATCTGTTCACAAGCTTCCATAATCGATTGTGAAAATTATCTTTCCAACTTCCGATAGATGAAAAAAGTGATCAGTGATTTTGATCATTCTTACGTCAATCGATTTGTTTTAATCTTTATGCGCCACTAAAGACAAGATAGTTATGGAAAGATCACATACATACATACAAAAGATTACACACATATATAGTTCTTGTAGCAATAGTCTTAAGTAGAGTTCTTTATTAATGCTCCTCAAATCGTGAGAAACTATCGACGCCAAGCATGGACCTTGGATTAAGGGGTACTGTAATTTGAAAGACATTTTTTCTGCTTAATATATTTCGTATTTAATTTTATAACCGCACCACTTGTCTTTATCTAAAAAAAAATATCCAGATTCGAATTAAAGCATTATCTACTCCGTTGGTAAGGTTGGTAAAGACTGGAACGTAGACCACAATACCCTCGAATAAGTTAATGAGGTGAATTAATTGATTTACATAACTCCATTATTTTTTATATGAGCATCTTGTAATAACCATATGGTATGATATTTTAATGAAACGTGATTATTTAATGACATTATGAAATGAATGAATAACAATCCTTTCAATAATGAACACGGCAACACTATTTTATTTTTGGAATTAAAAATATTTTCCCAAAGCTATTTTAAAATATGTTTTGATATTTAGCCCTGTAGACCTTAATTCCTTATCGTATGTGATAGTAATCATTGACAGTACGTTTACGTTATTAGTGGCATTCGAATATCCTAGTTTTTCTGTGTTTTCGTTGACCTGGTGTTAGTGAGTGAGCGAATACGAAGATAGCCGAGGGCCATTATCGGATAGGCATAATGTGTTTAAAGCATGTTGCAGTATGCTTCACTTCTCTCACATTTCACTTCAGGCACAAAGCTTCTTCTATTATTAACTTCCGCAAGTCCAGTTAGTAGAAACCACATCGGCACATCGGACGATCCAGAGTTCGATTTCCGGACGGGGTAAACAAATATGTTACCGATGGGAGTTGGTTGTAGGATCTTGGTTATTTGTAATGTTTTATTTGTGTCATTCGGGACAATGGAAGTCCTCTTGCGGCGCTGTAACTTTATTTAGCTCTGTACATTATTCGTTCTAAATATAATTATATTTGTCGCTTCTTTAATAATGATCTGATCTGATCACCTGATCATCTGATCTGATGTAGAGTCTCCTTCAAGTTATACATATTTCAGAAAGATATGTTCTTAGAACCAACGTTCTTTTTACATGCAAAAACGAAAAAGTGGGTACGCTATAGTACTTAACCACAGAGTAGATACTAAAGAGATGCCTTAATACCGAAGTGAATTTAGAGCTCGGTGCTCTGTACGAGTATAATTTGGAGTCCTGGCTGTGACGTGTGATACACCGTCTGCATTTTTACTCTGCGACGCCCCGCCAATACTAATTCTTCTCCTGTAGAAATG
>DWPT01003767.1:0-13991 GCA_018251895.1 Agathymus mariae mariae
TAACCAATATATTTGTATGTATGTTTATTGGTACCTTATTTTCTGTTCAGTGTTTTAATATTTTCAGTATACTGTATACTTTGAAAAAGCCCCCTCTTGATCTTGAGGTCCTGGGCTGAAGCCTAGATAGCCTGTAGGAAAATCCGGCCCGGGTAATAATACCTACATTCATGTGTATCTATGGGTACCATTAAATATTTTTTATTTGATCTGCTTTTGACTGACTTTTGATAATTACTACGACACAGTAGCACACGGGTAGTAGCTAATATTAAGCCTTATACACAATCATAATACTTATAGGTAGATATTCAAATGCCCGACCCGTTCGAAGGTTGCCTAATATTTAAACTCTTACCTACCTCATTTATGCTCTGAATACATACCTATATGCTAATTCCAATTTACTGTATTCAATCACAAGAGAAGTCACTCATAAAAAGTCATTTTATGTCAGCTGGATTATTATTAACCGTGTTTCTATAACACTGTTCAAAGATTTTTTTTCAGTGTGGAGATAATTGACAGGTTGTACCTAATAAATGAATTAGGCGGCTTTCTCTTTTTGCGAACAAAGTGAACTTTATCCATCTTTTGTAAGAAGCAAATATAACCAGAACTGCTACTACGTCACGCTCAACTTCATGATATATGCCTCGGTAGACATCAACTCTTAACTCTCTGGACGATTAATACTGTGTGGTGTACAATTAAAAATTTGGAAATAACATTTAATGAAACATTAATGATATATTATGAAAAGAAATACTCGAATATTTATATCAAACCTCAAACATTCCACTTACTCTCCGGTTCATCTTTTATAGTAGGTGTAAAAGAGATAAACATATACAAATCGTTGTCGGTTGGACACGAAGGATCGTAATGGCGGCGTTGAATGCCGTCTACAATACATCAAATCGATTTACGTAAACATTGCACTCTGTAATTAACACGAATATATCTATACGTAAGCAATTAACACTTTTATCATGTATTTTAAATGAAAAACAATAAAATACCGTTTTAAAACAAACAAAATCACTTTAGCAGTTCGTCACACTACGGAGCTATCGGTCGCCATATCCATTCTTGTATCCAGGGTCGCACTGTGTTCTAATTTATTAATGTCATAGAAATAATACTGTATTATGTATTATACTGTAGCACATGTTTGGTGTTTAAGTTTTTAATTTATTTTTATAAAATAATATTGTTTCTTAAAAATATAATAAGTGAAAATATATTGACTTTAATATCATTTTATTATGGAATTGTCCGTGGTTAATTGGAGTTTATGGTAAATATTAAATATTACGCTGTATTTTGTCAGTCTTAATACATTATCTTTCGGTTAAGCATTAAGATATAGCTGGATAAATTTAACTTTTGTTTATTACTAGGTTCAAGCCGTATTTGTGTTTTTAGAACATTTATATGATTTACTTTTTTCATATATATAAGAATAAAACAAATTTATAATCAATAAGTCTAATTCAATGATTTAACATTAAATTGTTCTAATAACCCAGTGATCAAAGTAAAGATAATTTATCAAGACAAAATTGAAATTACAGTTTCAAATATCATTGTAAAACATTATTATAAAGAAATAAAAACTTTTGTACCGTACTGAAATAAAAAAAAAATATATATATATTTTATAACCTCAAAGATTTATGAAAATGTAAATAGAAGGATTACGCCTACAAGTAATTTATAAAAAAAAATTTTTTCATGTCTCCAGATCCACGAATTAACGCTATAAATTAATAATCACTTTGTCTATCTATCGCCTATCGTCTTTAATACGTCTGTCCAACTATTTATAATAATTGGCCATTTTTAGCCTTCACCTCTATGAAACATGATTTACCCTACTTTATAATTCATTACGTTTTTATAGATAACATAGATTTTCAAGAGGATAAGCTAATTAGAAATAACAACGCTACGTTTTTTTTTTTTTCAATAATATGTAACTCTATTGATTTAATGTATAATTAAATGGTTTAAACATAGAATTGTAGCTATTTATTATACTGTATAATTGAACTATATTAATAAAAGATGAAGTCTAAAGTTTTCGGCCACAGAGCTGAAGTTTGACTGAGATTTATACTCTAAAGAGCTACGGCGAGGCTCATCGAAAATGAGAAACTTTTATAGAAGTCAGATCTGAAATGCAAACAGAGCGTTTCAATTAATATTATTTCAATAAGATACAATATTATATTTTCTTAATTTTTTAAATACTTTTAAGGTTTGTATTCATTTATTTTAAATATTTTTTGCAATACTTCTAAGCCGGTTTTGTTTAAAAAAACGTAATTGCTTTAGTATTCAAACTAAATATTTTCCAAAAAAAATACATATATAAAAAATAGTATAAATATAATAAAATATTCATAAGGACACCAATTACGTCCCTGAGCATGCACGCTCCGCCCATTACCAGCAACAAAAGTTGGCGCGGCGTTCCTTCAAAACATCTCGTTGGAGGCCATTTTGACGATCGTGTCGAACAGAGATAGCAATATACGGCTTATATGCGATTAAGTGAGATAGTTATGCAATGTTAGCTAGTTTTAATGTGTGGGGAAAGTGTGTGAGACGGTATTATTTTCTACGGAGTGTGCAGTGGAGCGTCCGATCCCTAAAGCAACTAGTGAGTGAGTAGATCAAGTCAATCCGATGGAACTATTTGGTTCTTTGGTAATCTACTTATTTTAAGTAAGAGTTTTTATTAAATAACATATATTTAAAATATTATCTATAAATTTTTCATGTTTTATTGCTTCCACAATTACCTATTTGTTTGTGATTTTAATTAAAGGTAACCTTGGAAACATATTTTTTGGGCACAGTTTTTTTTATTAGCAGTAGTTACCTGATACCTTGTATTTTTTATTACATAGATGAATAGTGTACATTTCTCCTCCAAAAATAAACCATATTTTCTACGTATTAGGGTTGATTTTTCAGTTTCTTAATCAGTTCTATCTAGCAAGCTACGATTTAAAACTAATTTTTCTATAATTCATCTAAGTCAAATTGTTATTTTGATGAATGCATGTATTTACTTCTTAAAGCTTGCAGACCTACGTCTATCAAGCTAACCCTATCTTTTTCATAATAAAAAATGTTGGTTATTTATTTAAGTAAAATTCTAATTTATTATTTTAATCTCTTATCATCGCGAACATTACATTGAAACTGTTACAAGTACTCTTGATTTTTGTCTTTTACCGATATTTCGTTCTCGTTATATGGATCACGGTCACGAGCTTCACGAGTCTCGCTGTACCTACCTATAAATGGTTATATATGGTTAAAATATCAAAATTGTTAGTAGGTACCCGTTATAGTTAAAATGTAATAGTAAAAATATATACATGTATATTATCTATATAAACAGATTTTAAATCTTTATAATTTTATATTTTCTTTATCTAAAGTAAAGTACTAGCCCGAATTTGATATTAATTTTAAATATTTTGTAAATACGCTTATTGTTAGATATGCACCATTGTAATTTTTGTTGACTATAGTTTCTCTATCTACCTCCTACTACAATAGATTTCAAAAATACTACATTTTTTAAGTATCTAACACATACAAATTTATTTATATTAAAATCTATGAATCTTTTCTTCATCCATTTGTTGAGTGTCGTAAAATCTTACCCGAATTGCCATCAAATGGCATCGAGACTCAAATAGGTTCTCGTAACGCTTACAACGTAGTTCACCGCAATGCCACAAGATGGGGCTGTTCTCAATGGTGCTTCACTGGGATCATAAAAATAAATTTTATTGTTATGGCGAAAATAAAACGCCTGTCGTCAATTTAAACATAATTTTACTGTGTAATAAGATTTATTTTATGATTAACAAGTGTCTTGATGAATTTATACAGCCGAATGATGAACAAGGCAATAAAACTGGCTTTTACGATCAGGTTACGGCGTTTCTATGAGGAGTCAAGATTCTCAGGATATTTTTGAATATATAATATGAATGTTTAATATGAAAATGTAATGGTGTGACATTTTATCGCACTATAGCATTTTATGGAGTGCTTTGCCACATTATTGACAGATAACTAATCTCAAGTACTACTAATTAGTATGACTTTGTATTTGTCAAATATATTTTTATACCTATCTACGATATATCTCGTGATTAGTTTGATTATTTTGTGCTTTTAAGTAGTCGTTTAAAAAATTATAGTCAACATAATGTTCAACATGAGTTGCTGATTAACTGCACTTTGCAGCGATTCCATTTGTACCAACTAAGCCTGAAAGATGGCGCTGATGCTTGCTTAAAGAATGATTTTTAGGAAAAATTATTCCTTTATCGCCTTATTTATTACAGTTGATGAATTTATTTATAAATATAATTAAAAAATGTTTATTGCTAAGATTAATAAGAATAATAATGGTGCATCGTTGCTCATTATGCAACTAAAATATGCGTAAGTGTAACAACAGATGGAGTTTTAATTCAAAAATAATCACTCTCTCAATAATGACGTAATTGGTTTTTGAACTTATTAACTGAATTAGTATGAGTAAAATAATCTAACTTTTGAACGAATAAAAGAGATAACAGTAGGTATTGTAGGTAATATAATGAGATGATAACAGCTTCGAGTTCAGTCAAGGAAGGGATAGACCCTCTATCAGTTACACCTTACACGAAGAGCGGCAATGGCGAATATTCAGTGTGGATTGCTTGAGATGGTTCGACTCCTTCAATTAGACTTCTGGGAAGCTCAAAATAAAGCGAAACTAGACTGCTGTATGTTTTGAGATTTTTTTGTACTCTAATTATACATTACCGAACAGTTATCGTTTTAACGCGTCACTTCAACCAGCACGCTTTTCCAGCTCAATCGATGCTATGAAGAATTAATTACCTTTAATGGGCATGTTGCTTTGGTAAGAGCCCGTCATAATTAATTACGGGTTTTTCAAGGATCAATTCTTGGGTCATTACTTTTCTCTTACATATTACTAATGTTTGGTGACGACGATAGTGATAAGTTCTATAATATTGTATAACAAATATCGACTTGAAAAGATCGTACTAGGCAAGTTACCAAAATTACTCACTTAAGATTACCTCGCTGCCTTTCATTTTAGATGGGGCAATAAAATCCTTGTCAAGATAAAGGTTAATTACCTATTTAATATACAGAAGGCCTACATTTTTCCTATTGACTGAACATAATAGCTACATACAGTTGGCATTAACCTATTCAATGGACATTATGCATTTCCATAAGTTTTGGATAATCTCATTAAACCATGCATTTTACCCAATCCAACAACAAACATTCTGTTTTTCGTTTTAACTTTGAAATTTCTGTCGTCCGTTGGACAGCATGCACTTGAGTATAACTAATGAGTAAAACCAGCGATATTTATTTGAAGAATAAAAGCTAATAGGTATGATATAGCTTCCTGTAAATGCGGATTCTACTTAATGATTGATCAGAGAATGTACCTTTGAATTAATGTTACTTCAAAATGAATCAGGATTTATAATTTTAGGTTTACGGAATCCAATTCGAAGGGTAACTGAAAAATTTAAAAACTGCTGTAAATATTTGGTATACAAGGATTTTTTATGTTAACAGTGGACAAGCGAGCAGAAGAGCCACCTCATGGTAAGTGGTTATCGTCGCCCACGGACATCGGCAAGATCAAAGGTTGAAAAACTGATGCGTTGTCGGCCAAGAGATGAGAAGACGGTGAGAAAGAAAGTTTTTGCTCTACTGCTGCTACAGTGATCAACAGAAGTCTTCATCAATTTGACAGTAGGAACTGCTCATAGCTTACTTTTTGTAAGTCAAGTTAAAAACTATATAAGTAGGTGTCTAAGTATCTTAAGCACACTTATAATGTTAGTAAAATCTATAACAGGGGATGGTGTTAGTAATATGATAATGAAGTCTGCTGAACACCCAATTAGCATATTTAAAGCCAAGGTATTAGGTATCCATAATGCTTTTCCAATTTGCCTCACAGCGGGAATCTGTTGTAAGGAGGTTGATCGAAAAATTTAAAAGCATTTGTTTTGACCGGTAAGTAGGCTCAGTCTACCTCCATATTTAAATGGAGGTAGTAGGTGACTAGTGCCTTTGTTTACAGGAATTAAGTAGATAATAATGGGAGATCTTCGTTATTAAATACGATACAAATATTGATTGGTTACCCTTTTAATGTAACTTCGACAAATCTAATAGATTTTAAATTGACCTATTATCGGTGTAGCGGTTTTTAAATAATTTACATGCTTATAATAAAACAGCTTGATTCTTTTTGTACTCAAATTTTTAGTCATTAATTATAGTTTGTTAAGTAGTTACCTACACCTAAATTACCATTTAGGATAATTTATCCAAATTTTGGCCGTGTTGGGGCCGCCTAGAATACTCCCCCAATCCCACGCTGGCAAAACAGGGTGTCGTAAGAGGCGAGAGAAGCCGGCCTGCTTAGTGGTAGGGCTTTGCGTAAATATTATATTATCAACATTATTATTAAGTCGTTATTATTATTGGTATTATTATCTTTTCGTGAAGCCTGCCTGGCTAACTATCACCCTCCTGCTCGAGTCAGCCGCCAAACGACTCGTCGTGTTCCGGCTGGGGGCTTGAGAGCCAGTGCCTTTTTTTTACCTTCTCATTTCCTGGTCGACAACGCATCAGTGATACCTTTGGTCTTACTGATGTCCATGGGCGACGATGACCGCTTACCATCAGTTGGCTCGGCTGCTCGTTTGTCGGCTATTACCGTAAAAAATGTATGTAGCTACTATAATGACTATAGTATGGGATGAATCGATCTCCGTTAACAAGTTCCGGACATGTTCAAGCTTTTATTTCTAACGGTAGATTAATTTCGATACATTATTTTAAAATTATAAACCCTGCCATAAAATCTGAGAAAATTGTATCGCAACCAAACCAGTAATCTCATAACAAACTTACTTACCTAGTGTAAACATTAAAAGTGTACCTATAAAGACTCCAGATGTAGACTATATTGTATTCACAACATGATATTCATGAACTTGCTCCGGACAAGTTAGAATTGAATCTACTTCGGCGGCTGATATCGCGGCGGTCCATTATAAACACATTGATTGATATGAATCACATTGTCGGCAATAAACCCATGAGGCTCGATAAAAAGGAAAATTACAGTCATAAAACCGCAGTAATCGAGTCGGCGCAGACATCTAGACGCGGCCGCACACACGGCCAACATTGTTATATCCTCTTACGATGAAGACATAAACTATCAACTACTCCTTTATCTCTATTAAGCGGGTGATACTTTAAACAAGTCAATAATGGTTCAATAAACGTCTAAGGAACGGCATAATAACAAACCACGTTCGTCGGCCGGTGCCTCCATAAAGTTTCGAATTTATATCGAGGTTTAGCCCCGGAGGCGTATACGAAATAATCTGAGCGGTGTTTACTGAGAGTTCTACAAACGGCGCAATTCACGTGACGTTTACGAGCATTCGAGTGGTAGTAAAAATCGTGTTTACGAGGAGCGCACGTGCCGTGCGCCCGCGCCGCGAATGTCACGCCATCTGTCGCCTGAATGCGAACGAGATGGTCCGCGCATGTTCGTGCTTATGGTTGATAAGAGATAACGACGCCACTGTTGGGATTTTTTGCTTTAATATCGTTTATTATTAATAGTGTTTATTGATAAAATTTTCTTTTGTTTAAGTATTTTAATTTTAGATTATGCACCTAGGTGTAAAAAAACCTAAAAAGTAACAAATGCGGTATAATAAAATTCATAAACAGGGTATAGAATGAATTTATTACTTCAGTTAGAGTTCCCACTGTTTTCTTCAGGTCGTTTCTTCAAATCAATGGACCTCTTCATCTGCAGTGGAAGCTTAAATTATTCTATATATTAGATTATTTTATTGTTTTTAGGCCTATTATTTGGGTAGTCTCGATTCAAACCTTACATGTTTCTCTATTTTTCGGATGAAATGATAGACCTTACTTACTACTTCAATTGATTAATGACACCGTAGTAAAGCCTGGTAGGTACTTAAGAGTACCTAAGAATTTCATATTATAGTAAACATGTATGAAGTTTACCAAGAGTGCCTCGTAACAGGCTTCACGGGACCTCGTGTCCAAGCCATAATTTTCCGTTCGTTTTTCATCCTTCTGATCAATGGAAGAGGCTACAGCGCCTAGTCTATTCTATTGTAACTCTCTCCTTCTCTTCACTGAGCTCTGAGCCACGTACCACCCAGTTAAATGCCGGAAGCCTAGTTGGTAGTGAATATGTCTGATGAGCGACGGATCTTGGCTTCGGTTTCCGGCCAAACTTATGTGATAAAGACTGTTTGCGAGTCACGAATATTTCTGATGTCATATATGTGTATAAGGTGTAAGTGGCCGGTAAAGCGTTTAATCACAAAATGACGATTTGTAAGTATGCTGATTCTGTGATCCAACTATAAAGATTATGGTCATGGCCAGGCTCGTTTGAGTAACTTTTAAAGTTTTCGTAACTCGAGCTTTTGGAGCTTTAATGTTGTTTCAATAGTACGATAGCTATAATTCAGTTTGACGCATTGATAAGCTAGAAAAAAAATTATAAATATGTCCTTGTATGCGCTATTAGCAAATATTTTAAAGAATATCTTCTAAGAATTTCTGAACAGAATCATGATTACCTACACATGTAGATTCCGCTAAAAGCGAATATTCTCAAATTAATTAATGTTTCGGTAAGCACAATTGTTGGCGGTTAAGGTTACCGATTAGATCTAAGTCCTTAGGTAATGTCCCTACGTTAGTTTATGGATAATCTCAGATATAATTACGATTAGATTCAGGTGAACTAGGCTCGTTCGACCAGGATGATCTTGGTTGCGCTGCACAGGTTGCGAGATGTTCAACGGAAGGTGACGAGGTTCCTAATGCATTGAGCCAGAAAAGGAGTTCGACCGATCACGCCATGGTAATTGATCACCACCATCGACCACCATCACCATCACCATCGTCATAAAACCAGCGCGCCACCAACGCGTTGAGGTTTGGAAATGAACGATAAACTCGCTTACTGAAGGACCGGAATTCATAATACTATAGTAAAACACGATACAATTTACAAGTAAGAGATAAGGACTTTCATAAAAACCACCTGTAGATCAATGTAATGCAGATGGAATGAAAACCCAGTGAACCCAGTTGCTTAGAAAAG
Source organism: Agathymus mariae mariae (assembly GCA_018251895.1). NCBI lineage: Eukaryota > Metazoa > Arthropoda > Insecta > Lepidoptera > Hesperiidae > Agathymus > Agathymus mariae. The sequence continues at coordinate 9,260 of DWPT01003767.1, forward strand.
GATTTGCAGACGACGTATTTACACCTCCTACCCATTTATCATGGTATTTTTTTAGTACACATCAGCTATTATTTATATTTCGGGTGAGTTTTAGAAATACACTAGATAGAATAAAGATACTTGTTAAGTGTATTATGACGTTGAAATTCTCCCAGTATTTTTTTATAATCCAACAACCGCCAATGTGAGAAACGTGACTTCAATGCAGTGCAATACGAGCAAGGGAGGTTGACTTGGAATCAAGGTTGATGGAGCCCCTTTAGCTCCAAAAGCGTGACAGTAATTAAAAGCCTTTATATTTACTGTACTTAAAATAAAATTAATTACATGGTATTCGTTAAATTGCTATTCATATAATACTTACATGATCCTTTATTTCAAAACGTTGTCTCCAGTCGCGTAACCTGCATACATTCTTCAATTATTTAGATTATTATTTTGATAGTCACATTACAATGTACCATTTACGACAGACGACAGAAAGAACCACACATAATTTTTATTTTGCCTTGAAGCCAGAAGATTCATGCAACATACATGTGCAAATATTCTACGGGTAACCGAATCTAATTGGAGTTAGATTAACTTTTTTGATCATAGTTCGATGCATCTTATTGGTGTATATTGGAGTGTTAATGTGTACCTATTTCCAATCGGACATTCTTATTGGAGAAATAAAGGATATAATACAATTTTTTTTTTTCCTATTAGGTTATATTGTTCATAAATCCCGTGACACGCGCCATTTCTACTTTTTATATATTTTGACAATAAGTAAAATAAAATAGATACATTCGCTTTAGCAGTGAGTAAAAACTACTTTAAAATTTACAACTACGTGTTATTTTATAAATATTCATATAGGGGTCACCCTGTATCTACGAGGTCGACTTGTACCAGGGCTTTTGTATGTGCATAGCCGACGAACGAGCAGACGAGTCACCTGATGGTAAGTGGTTAAAGGAATCTTTAATGCTAATGCATTGTCAGCCAAGAAAAGAGAAGGAAGAATGAAAGTACTGGCTCTCAAGCTTCCAGCCGGAACACGACGAGTCGTTTTCCAGCTGGCCAAGTAGACTTCACGAAAAGATAATAGTATCAATATTAATGATTTAATCATAATACTGATAATATAATCTTCACGCAAAGCCCTACCACCAAGCGGGCTGGCTTCTGTCGCCTCTTACGACATCCTGTTCTGCCAGCGTGGGATTGGGAGGAGTATTCTAGTCAGTCTATACTAGTCTAAAACGGCGCAAAGGCAATAGGTCTATGATATTGTCTCAGTATACGATGTCTCTACCTTTCAACATTATAAGCTATTTAACTTTATATCGACACCAACCACGTCGTTGTATCTCAATCTGTCTGAACTGGATGGCGAGAACAAAATACTAGGTACAATTTCCTCTAGTCCCTCAGGGTGATCTTAGATATCTTAGACGACAAGGGCTCTACTACGCGGTTTGAATACTGATAAGTGGTAACAAGAGTTAATAGGCAGGTCTCTTTTTTTATAAGCCCCGAAACCATCAAGGAATCCTATTTATCTTGAACTTAGCAAATTATCGTAGGAAAACCCTTGATTTGGGTAGTTATTACGTCGAGATGAATTGAACATTTATAAATTCTGAGAGCTTGTTGATAATTACGTTTTAGGTAGGTAGAAAATTTCTGATGAATAATTGTTTAGGCTACGTAATAGGGTTGCATTTAAAAAGGTTCTTTCAATAATATTTAACTCCATTATTCTAAATTGTTTTTACTCGATAAAATTATAATTTACTGAAGATAATCCATAAACTGCATTTCTGCCTACAACCTAAGCTAATGATGTCTTGTTTCCCTAAAGCCCCTTAACTCCTACATAGTATGTTACTCAGCTGTTGTGGATTTATTATGTGATTTACAATAAACATAATGCGCCGGTTTAACTTACTTTTTGATTAATTACCTACCTAATTAGTCTTCTTCTTTAGGTATATTATTTTCGGTTGTTTTTATGATCGTTTTAACCTGAAAATACCTATACTAGTATACAAAGACAAAGTTACGTAAATAAAAATATATATCCATTATCTATTAGTGATATTTAGATAAAATAAAAAATAAAAAAAAATGTTGCCACGCAATATTCCACGTAATACAACTTTTTATGCACGACAGAAATTAATAATTAGTCACACAATTTTAGGCAAACCTACAGCAAGTAAACGCCAAGGTAATGACAAGTAGTATCAAATTGACCAATCATGCGCCATACAATACCGGGCAGCTAACCCTCTCTTATCCGTAAATATTTGTTTAAAGAGTGTGCAATAAAAATACGAGCTTGTCTCCTGGTAGGCTCTCGCCATTCATTCGTTCGTTTGATGACTTCATTTGGACGCAACTGCTATTGCGATAATGCGCCATTGTTTACCCTTCGATAGTGTGGCTTGTCTGCACGCGCCAAACGGCTATCGACAGAGACAGCTATATATCACCCTGGACCGTCTCTCCTACACGCGTTCCTCAAATAGTTCACCGTCCCACTTCAAACATCGGCGCTACAATTAGCGGGAGTGAGACAGGAAACGCCACTCGTAAAAACAGGTAGTAGAAGAAATAATAATCATCTTTACGACTTCTCACTCTATTCAGCACCTTGTTACGATACTGCGCGCTCATTGTAGCCCGACCGTGGAGTGGTTGTAAAATCTTTTCTTTACTGGGCCGTTTCACTAATTGTACGTTTATGAGTTTACGACCTTTGCGGCTTAACTTTTCAGTGGCTACATCGTTATTGGGCTTTTGTTGATGTTTTTTTTGCTCCTTACTAGAGTGGAGAATGTTAAGTAGAAGAAAACTATTATGTTTGGTCACAGCATTACAATTCTTATAGATCATGAGAATAATAAAAAAACATGTCGAGATGGCTATCTTGTCCATTTAAAAGTTGTGTAGTTTGCTGGTGGTGCTTTTAGTGAGCTGGCTTGATAAGTTTCGGTCGGTCAGCGAGAGTCGTCCACGTGGCACCGGAGGAGTGATAAGAGAGGGAAATGCGAGCGTAGCTGATAATATTTATAGTGATTAGCGAAAAGGGGACGGAACGTACGGTGGTTTTGCGTTCGCGGGCGGGCGCGGGGCGGCGCGCGTGGCGCTGTCGGCGGTCGGCCCGCTCAGTAGACTGCGTGAGCCGAGCCGCGCCGGTCGTCCGGCACCCATCGCGCTCCCGTCGCACGCGATCTCAAACTTCGCTCGCGACACGCACCTCCGCACATGTCCACTGAAAACTGAAACAGAACTAGCGCACGTGACTCCGCAGACGACAGACGGGCCGTCGCCGCACGCGGGACCGCTCAAAAACTCATAAAGCCCGCGGCACGCGCCTCGCACTCGTAAAATAATCGTAAAAAGTAAACACACGTCGACCGGCCTTTATCGCCGACGAAGCCCATTATGACGCTCGAGTGACGTTTAATAGCCAATTAAATTAATAAAGTTAACATTCGGCCGGTCCGCACTCGGAGTGACGGCGGAGGTCGCGTTATCACGGCGCGGGGGGCCGCGATGACATAAGTGTCTAACTGAGTGACGTCGTGCTGTGACCGTTCACGATGAACTCCTACTTCGAGCAGGGCGGCTTCTACGGGGCCCACGGGGTGCACCAGGGGGGCGGAGGGAGCGACCAGTACCGAGGGTTTCCTCTCGGGTTGACGTACGCGCAGCCCCACGCGCTGCACCAGCCGCGGCCGCAGGACTCGCCGTACGATGCTTCGGTGGCGGCCGCCTGCAAGCTCTACGCCGGAGAACAACAGTACGCTAAGGCCGATTGCTCGAAGGCAGGCAGCGATCAGCAGAACGGCTACGGTGGAAAGGAGGCCTGGGGCTCCGGCCTCGGAGCGCTGGTGAGGCCCGCGGCCTGTACGCCCGAAGCGCGGTACAGCGAATCGTCGAGTCCCGGGCGAGCTCTACCCTGGGGAAACCAGTGCACGCTTCCGGGAGCGGCGGCCGCAGCTCAGCCAGTACAGCATCAGCCCACCAACCACACCTTCTACCCTTGGATGGCCATAGCAGGTAAGTCCTAAACATTATTAAAGTCTCTACTTTCCCACCGATTTCCAACTCCTAAAGGTTTATAAATAACGCATAAATTATGGATAAACAATAATTTATTAAACGAATGATTTCCTCACATGTAAGTTATTCACATTTTTTTGATTAACTATAGGAAAAAAGTAATTAACGGTATACAACTAAAACAACCATAGAAATACTTTCCTACGGTCGAAGCTCTAAGATGTTGCTCTACCCTATTGTAGGAACGCATGAGTTCAAATGGGAAACTTAATTAAATCGTGACGAAGTAGTATTTGAAAAAATGTTAGGTCTTATAATTTTGTTTTATTTTTTGCGACTTAAATTAAATGAACATTATTATTTTAATAAAATTATCATAGGCGCATATTACTGAAACATACATTTTTTTAGTAAAATGTATTCAATAAAAAAAAAATTCATTCTAGAAAAGTTGATAAATTGTTAAAAAAGCCATATATTTGACTTTTATCACTCTTAATATATTTTATTTTAATAAAAAATATTCCTTGTCAAGGAGCTGTGAGCATTAATTAATTAATATAATAAACTTGCCTTCCACTTTATTTGATTAATGACCAGTTCTTATTGAAGAATAATAAATAATGTCCATTATAACACTAATTAAGGAAATATTGTAAATAATTTATAT
>DWPT01003768.1:0-13990 GCA_018251895.1 Agathymus mariae mariae
GCCCATTTGTTTTAAATAGCGTGTCATTATACCGGTAATCCTTTAAAAAAAGAATATTACTCGTTGTTCACCTATCACAGATGGGCAGTAACTTTATTGGGGGTGCCTAATACTTTTGGCCAAGGCTGTATGTATACTTTGTGGTAAATGATTTCTACGCTGTAAAAACAATTAAGATATAGCATCTCTTTTAACCTACCAAGTTTGAGTCTTTCAATGTGAGTGATTATGGAGTCCAGAGGATAGTTGTTAATTTTAAATTCTAGGTAATAATAACGTACCATTATTTTCTGTAATACACAGACTAAGTAACACGCAACAACAATCCCGTGGCATCCATTACAAGGAATAGGGTAGGAGTTCTAATGGCAAACCACGAAAGATGGGAAAGGTTGCCCGATGAATAGACCGTATAATAGAATTACTATACATTTTGGGAGGGATTATGTAGTAGGCCTTCGAGTAAGCGTATCTTTACTTAGTTACAATTGGAGCCTAAAAAAAACTGTCGATAAATGTAGTACCTCACCTGTAATAATTGTTGTCTACCTCTCATTGAAGAATTACGTATTCGATGTAACAGACTTAAATATCCAACCGTAAAATGTAATTTATTCTTATTAAGTGAAAAGTAGAATCTTTCAGTTTGAAATAAAGTTCAGTTGAATTAAAGTTAGTAAAATGTAAGATTTTATCAATTTTATGTACCTAGCGTTAGAAGAAGATATCAATAACGAATCTCAACACAAGTCATTGACCTTTCTGAAATCCGTCAGATGTTAGGAGTCAATTAAAACTTGAATTACAGTAGAATAACATCAAATTGTACTTAATCACAGGTCGGACCTGAGCAAGCTACGAATCGACATGGGACTGATGTTGCCTCGTATCGAGGTCACTGGCCGCTATGAGGTTTCAGGACAAGTGCTGTTATTCCCGGTGCGTTCGCAGGGAGACTTCTGGGCGGCATTTAGTGAGTACCGGTGTCGTATTATTATAAACAATTTGAGATTATGTCTAGGTATACAGATCTTAAAGAAAACACTTTCGGAGACTGCAAGAATCATGAATTTTGCAATTCTTAGATTCCATATAAGATGAAAGATCATCTTTTCTAATCTGGTGATAAATATATGCTAGCTTATCAATTCTGTCTAAATAAAGATTTGATATTTGCAGCAACCAGCAGATAAAATTGCAAAATCAAAACTATTAAGACAATTTTTTCTTCGAACGTACAGCAATCCTCACAGATAAGTGATAATGGAAGTCTAGTCACTTATGTATTAATATTCCAGATAATTAAGGTGCAGTCTCTGAACTGAATTGAACAAATGTACAATTGCGAGTATTACATATATTACAAATGAAACAGAATAGAACAGATTATATAAGATTATAGATTAAAGACATAATACTTAAGATTTATTTAAAATTATTTTGTTTTTGTTTCTAACACTCATATTTATAAATATAATCTTGTATTAGCATACGTAACATACTGAAGTCAGCGATGGAATTAAATGACACTTTATATGCAAGACGATACCAAACGGATGTTTTCTATGTTAACAATAGAACAAATAAATACAATAGAAGTACTCACTGAATACTGATTTAAGGAAGGGATGCTGTTGACACTATGCGAAGATCTACGATTGTTTTCATGTAATATATTATATTCTGACCTTCAAAGTAATATACCTACAGCTTGAACAAACGGCTCTTTTTGCTTACTACAAATTAAAAGATTACGTTGGTAGAAAAAAAAATGCAAATGCACAGAGAATGAAATCGATCTTTCTCTTACCAAAGGTAAGTTAGCACTTACATTAAACAAACGGACCTCTAAGAGGCAATAAGGGATGGATAGGATATAGGAACGAGCTGTTACAGTTGAAGATAATGAGACTTACGAAGACCTTATCGTGGCAGAAATTAACAATCTATATAATAAAAATTATAATTAACATTAGATGCACCTAGACAGTGCAAAAGAGGTTCAAAGTTTTAGAGTTTGATTGGTCTCACATTTGCTTTATAGCTGTAGATATAACGACGCTCATCATGGATAGTTTATTGGAATTAAAATATGAATTTAGTTTTTTCTTTATTTGCGATTTTTAAATCTTTACCGAGATTTTGACATAAATATATTTTTCGAAATATCGATTAAACAAAAAATCGTGAGTACTAGTTACTGTTATTTATTTACGATGACAAAATACTTCCAAAATTATAGAAGTTACAAAATTTCATGTACATCAGCAATGTTTAATATCCTCCTGAAGAAATTCTGTTAATATTGTTCGTTTGAGAAATTTGAAGTATCCTTTAATTAATATAGTCTTGATTTTGTCTTAAATTATATGAAGTATTTATAATTAAACAATAACACTTATTTACAGCGGACGTGGTTGCAATTGCAAAAATCTTCGGCAAGGAGTTAGTGAGAGACTCGGTGAAGTATATGACTGCGGAGCGGATGCTTGTTGATTTCAAGCTAAGAAACTCGAGATTTAAAGTCAGAGACACAGTTAACCACGGCAGCGTCATTGGTATGATAAATTTGATATTATAATAATTGTTGATGAAATATGGTTCTTAAATAATAACAAAACCGGTGCGTACACTTCAATGTTTGAAGACTGAGTTGAAGAAGTATATTGTTGACAGTTAAAGATGATTGTAATGTTTGAAAAAGTTTTGGAAGTAACAACATGTACGTTACAGGGGAAGCAATGAACCAGTTCCTAAACAACAACGCAGCGGAGATCATTGACGAGATGCGACCGGCAGCATCAGCGTCCATCGCCAAACACTTCCGCACGTTCCTCAACTCTGCTTTCCAGAAGATTCCGATCGATGTGTGGCTGAAGCCTTAAATGCCACGAAATATACCTACCGCAAGGACTGGTTGACTCCTTCAGGATAGTCATAAAGTACAACAGTATGTTGCAGCTGAGATTATTTTAAATGACGTTAATGAATATTGATAGCAATATTAAATTCCGTCTAGAACATCTAAGAAATGTACCCAGGATAGCACCTTGAGGAATGACATTTAGGTTATGTAAAATCTTGATTTGTGTACTTATTTGTTTAAAGTTAATTTACACTTTGCATTATTCTAGTTGGTGCATTAATTATCGTATAGTATTTTCAAAACAGATATATTAAGGAAAAACTCGATCAGCTTATAATTTGTTTCACTACCGCCTTTATTACCCTACTAGTATTAGTAGTATAAGTAACTAGGCGTAGGCCTACTACTAGAGAAACTAATATATGCTTCTTGATCGTATTGATAAAGAAATCATTTGTATTTCTATCAAAATCTTTTGTACTTTTATCTTTTAAGGTTCTAATCTAGTAATACTATTCCAAATTATCTATTTGTTTTACTAGCGAATTTTATCCGATTAAAATTTTTTTGTGTGCTCGATTTTAAACAGATTAGTTTGTAAGCTTTATTTATTTCGATTTTTTTCAATTATACTCTTAGTACACTACATATAGAATTATGGTGATAACACTTAATTAAGTGCATGAAGATTGTGATGTTATTTCAATTAAATACAATAATTGCTACACAAAATATGTCTGATAAGAACAAGTTGATAATTATTAAACAAAAGCGTAAATACGAATCAAATATGATCTTTTATTACCATATCACTTGAAGTAAACTATTTGTCAACTAAACGAAATACTGATTATTTCTATTTTGTAATATTTTTTTGTAATTATATTGTGGATAAATTATAAAATTACTATTAGTGGAATTTTACTACGGTTAACACTAATATTATCGTTTCGATAGCATACCAGTGTATCGTAAAGAAGTAATCAATTTAAAGCAAAAATTGTGCTCCTCTGCATATTTTATTGCAAATATAAACTCCCGATGAGGTTGTATAAATTTGTCGGTCGAAGCGTTAGCGTAGTTTGGCCTTCGAAAATTGTCTGTCAAAACAACTTCTAATAAACATTATTTCATTATGACACCGAGGCATTTAAGTAACTAAGTAACAATTTAACATTACATTGTATTTTAATTAAACTTACAAACTTAATAAATAACATTTTCCCAATTAAAAACATCGGCTTATCATTGTGCTAGTCCGGTGCAGTCTTCGTAAGTATGTCGTCGGCGTTCAAAGTGCCAAAGGCGTGGTCTGCAAGAGGCTTCAAGAACTCGCGCAGCGCATTCTCCATTGGCGTCTGGAGTTCGTCGATCAACTTCTGCCAGTTGTCGTTCAGGAATTTGTTCATAGTGTTGCCTGGGAATATTTACATGCATATGTGTGAACAATAATAATGGAAATTAAAAGAAATATATTTTTTTTTTTAAAGAAATATAACATAATACTTGACTTAAAATAGTAATCCACAATGTGATCTTTAATGTTATTGAAGAAACATTTATTTTTTCTGATACACTCTAAATAAATTTCAGTTAACATTTAAGAATTGTGGAGAAAACTCAACATTAATAAAACTCACTCAATTCGTCGTCCCCTGGGAATAGATTCTCGAGGTCCATAGAAGCGTATCCGACGTGGAATTTCACATTAAGACTTTCGCAGCTGAGAGCATCCACAGAGTGTTCTCGGGGTCGTCTTCCCAACGTGATTGTCACTATGGCATCAATATCACCTAAAAATTATATTTTACATAAGTCAATATCTTATTTACAATTATATAGGTATCAACCTAAGCATCACAATTTAAAAAAATGTCTGACTGCAACGACAATGTTGTTCGATTAAATTGTTAAAATTAAATTAAATAAAATTGTTATGCTAAATTAAAAACATATAACCATTTAGGTATCTTGGTATATATAAACGTATTTTTTGCCTCTTATTATCTTTTAAAAAAAGTGCTTTAATATTCAGGGGAAGAAACTGCGAAAGAAATTCCTCAGCAGATTTTTTAAACTAATATGACAATTACATCGTGAATTAACATGCGCGGTAAATTGATTGCGGCGCTTTTATTTCCAGGCGTCCTTGTATTTTATATATTCTTGATTTGAACGCTTCATGTATACAAAAAAGTCTCTCTTTGTATTTTTTGTTAAACTAAGTAAAATAATGATAGAAAAAAAAAACCCGTGTTTTTCCAGGAATTTCACTCTTAAATAAGATATTCTAGTACGGATGTAATGGTGCAGAGTAACTGCAATTTCACTTACACTTTGGTTTTTAACTAAACTAACAGTTACTAATGGGTACTATTCGTAATTTTAAAGATATGTTTCGAAGCGATGTTGGTGCAAGTATTAAAATAGTGTTTACCATATTTGGCCGTGAAATGTCCGCTCCCATCAATGGGCAACAGCAGCAATTTGCCCTTGAGCCTGTAGTCACCCTTCACCCTCAACTCAGGTATATAGAGATTTGCAATGACTTCGTGCTTCTGCATATTTACCCTGGAAATATTTATGATGCATTCATTACAAACATATCTGCTGCTAAAATAAAATAATGTTGAAGCGCATCTGGACTTTTTTTGGATATTGTAGTAAAGTAAACTACTGTCCATATTCATAACGACCGAAATAGTAATTTCTAAATGTCTTTCGAATTATCTATTCATGATGTTTTCGGGAGAAATCCACTTGACAGATTGTAATGCAATGGTATTTGAATAAAATAAAATAAATGGTCCTGCGAGAAGATTCCCCGCAAAATGGCACGCTTGATAATTATGCACACTAGAATTATTTATTGCCTTACTGCACACTCTTCACCCTCATGGAAGATGGTCCATGGACGGTGACATCACTGAAGGAAGAAAGTAGCGAGATAGGTCCCGCGGTCTGCTGGATGGTCAGGCTCGGTATAAAGAGTGGCTCGCACGGTGGTACATCATATTGCGGCAACCCTAAAATTTATAGTACGCTTTACAATTTATTATAATCATTATCCACAACACCTTCGAAAAATCGATAAACAGCTTCAAACAAACCTTGGGTCTTATTTGAAGTCGGTCTCAAAAGTATTACTACGTGTCAAACGTAGTAGTTTTGAAAACGAACGTTTGACTCTTTTTTTAACGAGTTGACATCCATACCTTTCTATATAAAACCCAAAGTAGTTTGAAACGAAACCAACATTATGTTAAGACAAATTTCCGGTGCGTAGTCACTTATAACTAATACTAATATTAAAACCTTCCCGTAGGAATGATACAAAACATTGAAACCACTTCGAAGTGTGATCTACAGCGTTCTTTACTAACATCGTCTTAACCTTCAATCACACGTAAGTTAAAAAAAATGTAAAGAAATTAGATATTTTTTTGGGTCCGAGACAACCACCGGTGTTCTCCGGACATCCAGCTGAACACCGCGAGACTAACGACGGAACGGTTCCAGCTGTTGGACAATGCGGTTGTCTACCAATCCGTTTAACGGCGAACGTGCAACTGCGTTGTACTATGATTCTTTTCTTGCCTGTCTCACCCGATGGGCGCTATGCCCTCTTTATAGAATAAAAAATGAAACGTATATATGCTGCAATGTTGAAAGACCAGTAATAAATTTATTTCCGAGATTCTTTCTTGACTGGCAATTAATTACTTACACCTTTAGTGTTACGTATGCCTATGCGTGGCGGGGACCACATACCGTCAAGTGGCTAGTCGGGGCTTTTGACATAAAAAATCAGCATAATATTTTTACCGTCGGTCAGCTGCGGTATATACATATTGAGTGCATTTTTGAGACATTTTCCCAAAGCCTTCTCTTCACGGGGACACACGAAGCCTCCAACTGTAAAATTAAAAACGTAAAAGAAATTAGAAAAATATAAAAAGTTTATATTAGACATACATTTAATAAGTAAAATACATGAGATATTCAAAATAATAGTTATATAGACTATAATGTTATACGTATACCGATCACGTATGATGTGGGAGTCTTCAACGGGAGAGTGAACAGGCTTTTATTAGCTAGTGCGTTAACCATCTTAGACTTCATCACCACTTACCATCAGTTATCGCACCTGACGTTGTCAAGCATTAACTTATTTTATATAAAAAATATTTACATAAAAGATGTTAGCAACTTTAAACTTGTCACTTATACAGAAAATTGTGCAAGTTACAAGTTCAAACTTACATTATGTGTGCGCAGACTTTATGATAGAAATGAAAAAAAATACTTACCTCTAACGTAATACTGTTATAACCTGTATACCTACTATTACAACCTTGTACAATATTAAATTCTAATAATCTATACAGATAATAAAATTCTAACTGATCGCTATTTGTACACTGAGAATATGTCAGAAAAAATATTATTAGGAGCCTTTATTAACACAATAGAACCCAAAATAATAGTTATTAGAATTGTTATCTGTTTGTCTGTGCGTTTGTGCGCGCTAATCTCAGAATCAGCTTGACCGGTTTCGTTTTGATTTTCACTAATGTATTATTGTAAGCATCACTTAACATTTGAAGTTCATTTAATGTCAAACTTTCCATAAATAAAAAAGTTATAAATTAATTTAAAATAATATAAGTCCGTAAGGCATAGTTTCTCCGATTATACTAAAAAATCCCTGAGACGCGAATGCCATGATCAAAAATATTAAATAAACATATTTTTTCTTCTGTCACGTAAATACATGCTTCGGCTGAGAGTCGAACACGAGACAGTTCAGTCAGTAGAAACTGTTTTAATTACTTTAAGCGTAAACACTTACAATTTATAAAACTGGAATCACTGTCCTTGGAAGCACAGCTTGTTACAACAAGTAGACACAAGATTCTCCACATTTTTCTGATCTGTCTCAAATACATCTACTTACTAAATTGAATCATATATGATATTCTATTTAAATAGTATGCTCTGACGTGATGATTATCAATGAAGTTATCATGATATCATTGTTGGTGATACATCACGTTTTATGATCGTTAACCAATCAGTCAAATCCTTGAAGATTTTCTTGTTTCACAAAGTTTCATCAATTGTCAATTACATAAGTATTACCTAAACTGCATAAGTGTATAAACGTTGCCATAATTATAATTGTAAACAACGCAAACAATATCTTTATACTTTCTTAGTACCTCAGTTGATACTCTTCTCTCCTGTTTTAAAATGTCAAAATAAAACGCAATTAATATTCAATTAATAGGTTAATATAAATTGAATGAACATTTGATAGATCAAATGTAAGTAACACTACGACATTTATGACAAGACATTGCAATTTCGTGTGCAATGTCGTCAGAACAGCAGTCGATCCTAAACGACGATCAAATTTCAGCTTTACGAGCCTTAGAATATGGTAGAAAATGTAAGGTCGGTTATGTTGTACACACTGATGTGCCGTGTTGTAACGGATGACGTAAGGACTGTAGGTAGAGGCCTGTGACCGAACCGGGCGGTCGCCGGTCGCCGCGACACGCTGGCCCAGTTACACCGGATCGCACCGGCGTGACGAGTGTACAAGCGATCGCACTCTGTGATTCGCTTCGGGCAAGCCCATAGTTACGCAGCTGACGTTAGTAATATAGGTAATGGCTTATTATTTAACGGTCAACGGGTACTCCCTATTCAGTTTCCCCGTAACGTGTAACTGGACCAATGCATCAAATGTACCCGATGACATGAGTTGAAACTGAAATCATTTTACTTTATTTTGATTTACTATTAAATACACGCTCAGAAGTAACATTTTACAATTCTCAATTATGACACTAGTCACTTTTAACTACTACTTTTAATTTTAAGCCAAGCGTCACACTTTTAAGGTTCACTGCAGTCGTAGTCATAAATATAAACGATAAAAGAGTACCAAATCACTTTGTAAGATCTACGTTTTGTTTGATTTTGAATAAATTCTATTGATGGATCTTTTTGAAAGGGTAATATGGCCTTTAATAACTGACGCCACGCCGTATTTCAAATCGAACTGAGAGTAAACCATCATTAGGAACAGAAAAATACAAAATTAGTGAATTATAGAATCCTTTTTTATTTTACAATAAAAAAAAAATATCTTGTTATCTCACATACAAATATAACCATCGTAATGACAGCAGCGAAGTGTTAGTAGTTTTTCTTATACGGCAATCAGTACTTCAAAGTCGAATGTTTGAGATCGGAATAAACACAAATAATAAAAATTTAAAAAACTACAAGATTTTTTTTTTAAATAAATAACACTCTTTACCCCGTTATACACTAAAATATTTAATACATTAAATGTACAATTAAACATTAAATTCCATTCGACTATCCTCACATATAACAAAAACTTTGTACTTAAGATGCCAAAATCTTATCAATATTAAAGTAATTAAAAATCTTCATTCACATTAAATTTGGGTCAGTTCCTGTGTTACGTGGGTAACATTATACTTCTGAAATAAGAATGTGCTGTGTATATGTATGTATGGTATGTATGCTACTGAGTAGAATTACCAATAACATGAAACCTGTTATTTTAAATGTACGTTCAAGCTCTTCAAACTGGTAAATTAATAAAACAATTCAAGTTATATATGTATCTATCGTTATCATAATAAATAAATAAATAAATAACATTTAATATACAACTCAGTTACAAAGCTTGTGTCACAAGCCATTATTTGATGTATTACTTATGGTTATAAATTACGTATCCAAATGTCATGAATATTATTTATTACTTAACAATTTGCATTATCGTCATTATAGTATATCGTCATATCATCATATCGTCAATGGATATAATATAATATAATATCAATATAATCCAAATCTTTGAAAGTTACATCTAATACTGTTTTGACTATGCATTCAACTTTCATAGGTAATTTATTTATTTCTTCGTTCACCATTGTTGTTTTCATTGTTCATATGTATACCCTATTATTCTAATTACAGTTTCTGGGCTTAGAAACACTTGTTTCAATTTTACGAACTGTTTTTTTTTAAACTTCTCTCAATATCTCAAACTTATCTCAATTCCTATCTACGTACCTACTCCTTGGCATTTTCTGGTTAAGATTCCTAATAAGGATTATTTGAAATTTTAAGAAATACGCTAATTAGGGAAAACCATGTTCGATGGAACGTGCTTAAGAAACTTGTTGGCTACGTCCTCCAGTACCATGGCCAGTGCTGTCTCTACTGCGGGCTGAACTTCCTTTGCAATGTCACTTGCGTGCATATGGATTATATGGTCTGTTATCATTTCTGAAAAAACAGTGAATGTTACTATTAACAAAATAAAAGACAGATGTTCAAATATGATATATCCAACAGTTCAGGTGGTGGTGATGCAGAAAATTTAATAATGAAAGTAACTTCTTGGAGTAAAGTCTGAGGTGTTGTTAATTTATTGCTAATCGAGCTGACTTATCTGCTAGGTCACCATATTCACGTACTATCCCAAGGGTATAATCGATGCGTTGCTAGTCAAAAAAGAAATTATAGGACAATATGGGAATCATTTCTTCTAATTAGCAATTTAACTTTGCTGCTTAAATACATTTCAAGATTGTTTATAGACAGAAGGCAGCCGATCAGGCCGCTAAAAGAACCTCACTCCATGTATGAACATCATCGACATTATGACAGTTCACGAGAAAACTTAAGCCGAAAGAAAATTACTCTCACTAGAACAGACCAGTCGGCGCTGCCTCGTTCACTGACTAGCAGCCTGCAACATGGTCGGGACAGCTTCGTTTGTACACAAAGTTGAACAAAGCTTGAGATTACTTTATGGTTATTATGTAAAAAGGCTCGGTCATTACCCATTTCGCTAGTGGTAGAATGCGCCTCCATCAGTTCAGCGTTTGGCGCGCCGGTGCACTTGAGCTTCACGTTGGCATCTTTGATCACCATCCTCTTGTGAACTTTAGCACCCAAAGCTTCTAATGCTATCGTGCATTTTGCTAGAGAATGCAAAGAAATGGTAAATGATTATAAGGGATAACGATGTAAGTCATCAATTACGACCGAGAAATTTAGGTGCAACGAAGATATTTTTTAGTTTGAGGTTGTACCTAATCAATTTTCTGCATGTGAATAAATAATTTTCATTACAATATGAGGAACTGAATAAATAAAAACAAAATGGGTGGTTACTTCAAACCTATTTTTGCATTGAATATATTCTATGAGTATAATACTTTAGTGCTATTGTGTTGTGCTTAGTTTAAAATAATCTAATTTATAATTGCAAATCAAAATAGATGCCCTAATAACTAACAAAAGATTAAGTCATTCAGTTGAATCTAAATCGTCTCCTGCGCCCATTTATAATTTTACAATGTCATATTATAGAATAATTACTTTTTAAATGCATTCTCAAATAATATATAGCGTGGAAAGCTGATTGTGAGGATTTTCAATATCCCTAATGAATGTTCGAAGTTTATCAACACTGCCTTTATCACTGAGTATATTAGTAGTAGAAAGCCGAGGCTAGTATCCCACAGGTCAAATTTGTAGTGACAGTGAGAAACTAAAAACAAACCTAAAGTAACTTACTGAAATTCGCCGCCATCTTGCCAGTGGACTCTACTGGCAACATTTGGAAATCTCCAATCACAACATACTCGCCCGCCATCAGCAGATGGGGTAAACTAATATTCGCTGTTACTTTGAGCTGTTCAGGATACACGCTGAAATAAAAAGGTGTGTAAATGTAAATAAATATAAATATAAATATAGGTAAATTTGTGTAAATGTTATAAATATAAAAAAATAAAGTTTCTTACATGTATTATTACTTATAAATTAAATCATCTCTTTATATATTTTGATGGTTTTTGCAGCTGTTCGTACGATAAATTACAGAAAAAAATAATTAAAAAATAACTATTGATTTCCGTCTTTCATATTTGATAGTATCATAGTAATATTAATGTTTTATATATTTGTTTAATTTATTTGGCATTTATGTATATTATGTACAGATTTTCTGTGAAAATCACCTCACAGACAGGCCTTGCGTATCCTTTTTTTAAATTGTTGTATAGAAGTATATATATATTAAGTATATATGTAATGGTATATTGATTAAAATTTTATTGTTATAATTATATAGATTATTTATCACTCACTATTTTATTCATGTCGTCTGCACTAGAAAAGACACTAAATAGAAACGTCGAAGCGGGAAGTATCCAATTTACTTGACTACTGAATGGAAGTATTTTCTTGTAATTTAAATAACAAGATGAAACTTAGCTTCAATCCATAAAATTTGAAATATCTAATAAACTTTTTATATTTTTTATATTTTTATATTTTTCATGTGTAAATAAAAATAAATAAACAACAAGCGTGCTTAATACGACACTTGAGTTCCTCATTCAATAATTATGTACGCACTTACTCCAACTTATTAAATGTGTAGTTTGTGAGTCCACTCAAACTGACGTCGGTAAGCCAGGCGTCGTACTTGAACCTCATCTGCGGCATATTGTGCTGCCTCAGTCTGATGCTGGGTACCTTCAACGGCTCCAGGGGCTGGATGCCGAACGCCGGGATCCCATTTGCGAGGAGATCCCGAGCCTGCTCTGCCATACGCTTGATGCAGTCCGCCACATTGGGGTCCGTGTAGTGGCATACAGGTCTTCGGACTTTGGAAGATTTATATGTGAATAAATATTTAAGAAACATATACCACGCATATTATATGCGGATAGTATTTAAAAAGGAATTACTTTGTAAGTTTAAAGCTAACTAATACGTAACTGTTAAAACATTTTATGTAAGTTGTGTTTGAATTTATATACACCGTATTCAAACATATATTTATATGTATTAATATATATTCGTATTCATACACGCAGAAATGTTTATACGATGTCTGTAAATAAATGAATTGATGAATATGATTTTAACTATTGCGAGTAATCAAGATTTTTGTGTAATTTATCGATTGACCCAGTTACATGAATCATGGTCACGGCAAGACTAGGGTGGCGGGGAGAAATTCTTGATAGTTAACGTTCGACAGATGAGCCTGTCGTCTATCTAGTTTGTGTTCATAGAAACTAACCACTGAATTCCACGCTTGAAATAATTTCAAATCAACTTCTCGATCAAAATTATTCAATCATCACCTGTGGACTATAATACAACTCAATCCAATGATTTGAAACACCTTCAATGAGATGTTTCGCCACGGCGGATTTCGTTAGGGTCGTTCTTTTTGAGTTCACTGATTTGTTATTTTATACGTTGAGAGATAGCCCGTTTTAATTGACCAATAAAGAAGCTACCGCCAGCTGAAGTCAACTTTTTAACCCCGGAGCACTGGTTGGAACGATACCTTTAAGCGTCGGTAGGTAGACAGCTAATTTGTATACTGTAATAAAATATATTTTATATTACATTTTCTGCTAAGCATGCTACCAATTTAACCAGTTAGATCTGGTAGCTGCTGTACTGGTACCAATGTGACTGAGCGTATTTGTCCATGTATTTTTGTGGCAGTTTTGATGCAAGACCTTATTAATATGATCAAGTTCTTGAGTCAAATAATCATCGTCACTTATGCGTTTTGTTGCTTTGACAAATGATGTTTTGGATAATGATGTGATGTGAAATGAAGGTATCTATTTTTAGATAGTCTTTCTGTATCCAGGAATGCCAGCTTCCGATTCTTGTGTAATTGGCAAGTAAATGTGATGTTATGATTTCCAGGATACAAAAGAATTTAATGAATTCAAAATACCAATAAATCGTGAGTACCCGTTACAGTTTAAATGTACAAAATCAGCGATGATATGTGTTTTAAATCATGTAGTGAATATGATATAATTGTTTTCCAATTAATGATACATAAAAATGATATTAAACACACAAATTTACAGTAAATAAAATATATATGAAAAGTTTGTATAAGGGCACTACTTATTCCTAAATACTTATTCTTTAATTTGCCCAAAAAGTATAAAAGTTAGCAAACTTACCAAATCGTAATTTCGTAAAAAATATAATATATATCGAACACAAAAAAAT